>JH814846.1:8524-23564 GCA_000296255.1 Omphalotus olearius VT 653.13
ACTTTCACCCGCATCCATGGGTCCAATTTCGACCATAATTCAACCCACATCCCCGTACTCCCACTCACGCTCCCCATCTCTCCCTGCCCTCCCACAGAGTCAATTTCAGACGCTCATTGAGCTTGATCGGCCCAAGTCCCCTGTACAGCTTGGTTTGTCTTCTCCTGGTTCACGGCGCAAGTCTAAGGCCAAGAGAAGTCGGAGTGTCGGACCAGGCTCTTCGCCTCTTCGTCCGAGTAAGCGCAGGTTTCCACTCGGAGTGGGTATAGGTGCAGGAGGAATGGGTAGACCGTTCTCCTCTGACCCAGAGACAGAAACGGAGACTGACCACGAGCTTGATGAACTAGAGCTGTATTCCGACGAGCCTTACGAACGTGCACACTCGCGGAGTGTAAGTCATTCGCATTCGTTGAGAATGGATGGCACTACACACACCACCGTCCCACGTCTCGGACCGCTCGTCGATCTCTCGCATGATTCTTCTATTCCCGAGCTTGACCCTGTTTCCCATGTACCGTCAGATACGAACCAAGCCTCGAATACTGACAGCACAGATGATGTGTTTGGTTCCTCGAGCACGTTCGACTCCCGCGTGCAAGCTCATGCTCGCCGGTGGGATTACAATGCGCATGGTCTCGTTCCTGTCCCTGCATCTGCGAACGCTTCTGTGAAGCGTGACGTACCTGCGGAGCAGATGAACTTAATTGACTTTTCATCTTCGTCGATCGATTTGAGTTTGGATACTGGTTCCCCCAAGGCGTCTGTAGAACATCTTGTGCCCGTGCAGCGATCTGTGATACTCCCAGCAGCTGGGTCTGGGTCTGTGCTGGAATTAGTGTCGGGTGATGAAGGTATGGCGGTCGAGCAAGAAGCGGAAAGAGAGGTGGGCGGGAAGGTGTCTGAGAGTGCGGATGAGGATGGGCTTGGACATCAGCAGGAGCAAGAGAGAGAGGAAGATGCTGGATGGGGATGGGGATTCGAGAACGTCACTAGTGGCGGTGAAAGCTCTAACCCTTGGGAGGTACATTCTAGGACTACGATGGTCGTAGAGGAGAAAGATGTGGAGAGCCAAGGTGATATAGCCGAGGACAGTGTGGAAGAGGGTGAGGTGGCGGATGATGAGGAGGTTGGTGGCGAGGAAGATGATAGGGAAGTGCTGGTGACTGGACTGGAAGATGTAGAGGCGGTGAAAGGAGAAGCAACAGAGATGGATGTCCCACTTCACGAGGTCGACGTTCAGGTTGAACTCGAGGATGAGGAAAGACAATTTCCAGTCGTGTCTGTTGATCCCGCTTCAGACGCCGATGTCGGGGAAGATGGCAGGTCCCAGACCTCGCTTGAGTCGGAGATGATCGGGAGGGTTTATGTTGAGGATGAGGGTGAGGTGGTGGAGGGAAGGTGGGAGAAACGACATGAATCTGAGTATCACGAGGATACTGACGATGAAGAGGGTTACGAGCGCGATGAGCGCGCAGACGAAGAAGAGGAGGAAGCTGATGACCGGTCGGTAGAGCAAATCAACATTGAGGTCGAAGTTGGAGAAAGAGAAGAGAAGGAGGATGAGGATGACTTCCCCGAGCCAGAGTTGATGCCTTTACCAGAACCGGATCCCCTCATCCTTCCACTCGCGCTTTCGGAATCCTTTCCTGCCTCCGCATGGAAAGGGAAAGAAAAGGAAAGTATAGAGTCTTCCTCCGCTCCAATGCAAGTGCAAACTCAGGTGCCTACACCTCCTGCATCACCACCTGCATTGCGCGCGGTACCATCTAGGCGTGCGTTGAGGAGACGTGCAGATGTGGATGGGGTTGAGGTTGGTGGGAGTGAAGTGAAGGTGCCGGCTTGGTCTATCCGTGCGGCTGTCGCTCCGCCGTTGGGTATTGCTACTAGTACGAGTTCGGGCGAGGGTTCCGTCGCTGGCTCGGCTTCTGATGAGCGGCTGGGATGTGGCGATGAGGTGAAGGAGATGGACGAGAAGAAGCAGAGTTTAGGTGCACAGGACACAGATAAGGTGCGAGAGGAGATGGAGAATAAGGACTCGGATGAGGAGGGTGCAGAAGATGTACAGGAACTGGAGATGGTGGTTCGGTCACCCGCTCTGAAGACTGCGACGCTTCCCGGTGCTTTTCCAGTGGATACACATCCTTTATCAGATCTAGCCACCGAGTCTCCGTCTGTCAAACCCCATGCAGAAAGCGAAAATACGCTAATCAGACGATCCTCTTCCTCGTCATCGTCTACGTCCTCCACAACGCCTTCCTCTTCCTCTTCCTCTCTCTCATCCTCCGCCTCTTCCACAGAACTCGCGAAGCAAAACCCAAAGCCTAAGTCGCGCACGCGTTCACCTATTGATATCGCACTGGCGATGCAGCTTCGGCCTGGGCTTGGACCCGGTGCGGACCCGGCATGGATGGTGAGGTTCTTGATGGCGATGTTTGGGTGGTTCGTGGTCCTCATTAGTGGGAGTGAGGGCGTAGGAGGTGGGCCGTTTGTTGGTATTCGGAATAGGAAGTGAGGGACATTGCTAGCTGATTAGGTATTGTTTTCTTTGGGCACTGGGAATCACGTCCTCTCTGTGTCTTACTTCTCTCTTCCTGTTCGGTTCTAGGTTACTTCTTTCCGTCGCATTATCCATCGCTTCGCTTTGTCTGCTCTCGGTTCTTGTTTCTTTCATTTGGATCTGGATCTCAAACAATTTCTTTTCTCTCTTTTTCTTTCGCATTAGGATTTGGGCCAAAATTATCATCGGCATTCGCATCGACAATTCGCATTGACATCGAGCATTCGTTTCCCCTCATTGCATGCATACTCCTCTTCTCCACTATCATTCTTCCAGTCGCTCTATCTTCTGCCATCTCGTGGATACATTTAGCTCATCCATCAAACCTTCACTGGTACACTTCACGTCGGGATTTCATGATTATTTACGATCCGTTATGACACTTCATTTTCGACAATGTATATCTTTGATTTTATCGTACGCTTCATTGTCCCTCTTTACTACTTAGTACATATATGTGTGTTTAATATTATTAATTTGTGTGCAATACAAGACTGGGTTGGTGTGGGATGTTTAGGATTTCATAGGTAATTTTTGGATTCTTCATTAGCTGCTCAAATAACAGTTTGTGCTGCAATACAATCTCAAGACCTGGGTTTATACAAGTGTTACATACAAGAAATTTAATTTTCTTCTGTTGTATAACTGTCGTTCAATTCAATGTTCTCTAAGAGTGTTAAAACATAAGATTTAAATAACGAATTCACATACAAGTCTGATCAAGTATAATAATGATTACAGTAAGCTACACTTTATGTTTTGGTGCCAGTCTATTTTGCTGATGGAAGTGGCCTTGGATAGTGTTTGAGAACTACAACGTAGCATTCGACTGATCCTCCAAATGAGGCGAGTAGCAGTCCCATCTATGTACGACCGGACACCTTGAACACATCGGAAATGGCATTATGATATTGGGGCCTCGACGCCATAAGTAATCTTTGAAACTGGTGAAGAAGGCTTATTAGTGACTAATTTATCATTTATTACTGCGAAGAGAATGTCAACACGCCTCGGGAACTATATAGGTGCTTTACAGGTAACTTCCACAAGTCCCTGTCGATTAGTGGTCAAATCATCACGTTGTGGTTTTACTCGCCTTAGCGGGCGAGGCGTGACTAGAATCCGTGAAGCCGGGAGCTCGAATCTCCCCAGGGACATTGTTTTTGTAACATTTATTTTCATGAGGAAGGGCGAACTCCTCACAAATATGAACTCAAACGCACACATTGCATATGTGCCTGTCACCGATGCATGTACCAATAATAATGAAGGTATTTTATACCGTCTACTCATCACATAAATGAAGAATAATGATATCAACATAGACATCATTGTCGAGAACAACTATTGGCATGAGTAACCAAAAAAAGCATCCAGTATTGCATGTAAAGTACTCGAGGTATAATGAAGCCTGGGTTTTCAAGGATCTGAATAAGAAGCGACAAAAGAAGACAAAAGTCTGACAAGCGGGCGTAAATATGCATAAAACTAGAGAGATCCTAATCAATGCGTTTAGTGCGTCATGAATGTATGCGAAGATGTACAATGTTAAATGATGAACTCGGATTCAGCTACCATCTAGCGGTATAGCGGTATAATGTCTCGCCACGCATGCTACGGTCAGGCTACCCAATATGAACATAAGGCGATTTAGAACATGGAAACGGTTTCCTTGTATAGATAATTGCTTGAACGAGTGTGAAAAAAAATGAGTGTCGTGCATCCAACGGAAAGAAGGACGAGGCGATTACTGGAGTGGAGGAATCAAGTTGTGCACGAAGCGCAGAAATGAACCATAGATATGCTGAAGGCTGAAGACGACGCCAGCTGCAAAGGAAGGTGGTAGGATTGAGTGAAAGAGAGACTGGAATCGCTGATGATACGATACCGTAAACGCTTGGCTCTATGAGTACCACACACAACGACCAACCAAAATCGTTCACCAATGGAATGCAATAGATGGCACCGAGGTCCACCCTCCCACCTCACCCAACCTCGCAGATGCTCTCCCTCGACAACTTCGCATCACACCCAAACTCATCGCGCTTTGACCTTCCCACTTCCACTTATGAACGTCTTCCACAACTTCTTCACAGTTCCGGACCATTGCTGCGCAACTCCTTGCCTCCCTCCAAACTCCAAACTCATCTCTAAATTCGTATCTGAGTTATTCTTCAATAACGACAAGTTCGAATCGCTGACATCAAGCCAACTCTTCGTCTTGGCTGAGCTAGCTCTCGAAAGTGATGCAGGGCGGCTGTGAGTTGGTGATGTTGCGCTCGGTAGGTCGAGATTCGACGAAGAAGCGTACGGTCTTGTTCCTACACCTCCGCCACTCAGAACCTGCGGTATTTCCAGCCCGAGCATCTGCGTTGTCTTGTCAGACTGGCCAATTCTCGACCGCGCGTGGGTAGGTGAAGGTGGTGTTAGCCCGGCAGACAGCGGAATCAGGGAGGTGGGTGTGGTAGGGGGGCTTGCGGATACAGGAGATCCGGTAGAATTATGAGAAGGTGACTGGGGTTGCAAGACCGGTGGAGGCGGTGTTAGACTTGACGGTGTATTCATCATTGACATAGCCTGGCTAGAGAATCCGAGGAACTTCCGGGCCTTGTCGCCGCCTTTGGGCTTTATCATCGATGTACGACGATTGCTCAAGGAGGACGGAGGAATGACTGGTGTGAAAGAAAGCGGCATAGGAGCGGCAGAACGAGGAAGCGCATCATACAGTAATTGTTCAGCTGCAAAACGATCGTATCCCTGAATGGAGTCAGAACTGGAACCATGGCTGCCAGAAGAAAAATGGTCGGCAATAGAAGGGACTGGAGGAACAGCAGAGGCATTGTGGGCATCCTCGGAGCTTCCAAAGGACAAGAAGCTTAAGCCTTTGATGTGCTTGCGTTGAGAACCGGGAGTAGCTGCTGAATGGAGTACAGAATCAGCATTAGAGCTTGTCCGCGAGCGAGTCCGATGTATGGCTCTTTTGGTAAGAGAGGTGAGGGAGCTTAGACTACCGTTGCGAGATCTTCCCGTTAAACCCTCGGTCTTAGACGTCGAGGTTGAGGGATGATGTTTTGAAGTTGTAGGCGCCTCGTTGTGTGCTGAGGTGCTGGAACTGTCAGAAAGAACATGCGAAGACTCCTCTGAGCCCAAAACTGGTGGCTTCGAAGCATAAGAGGGCGACCCAGCATCGTCCTCCCCTTCTTCGTCAATCACTCCACAATCCGATAGCGAACTTCGACGACTATGCGCGGAGCCAGGAGCACGAGGTGGAGGTGGTGGAAAAGCGATAAACGATTCCACGTCAGACTCTTCATCCTTGGTCATACACGACGATTCACTCCTCGAACGCGATAACGTCAGACTCGGGAGGCTGCTCATACTCTGCGTTTCAGACTCGTCCGAAATACTACTCGTCCTGATAAATGTCCCAATCATGCTTGTGCGCCGACGAACTTTACTCATCAGAGAAGAAGGACGACTGTCATTGGCCATTCCTTTTCCTTTTCCTTTGGCGCTCGGCTCCATTGCTTCCATGCGCGGCTGAGGGCTAGGCGCGACGTTGCCGTTATGCCCACTGGCATTCATAACGACAGAATTAATGCTTTTGGTCCTCGTTGGAGAGCTGACTGCGCTAGAACTATGACTACTTCGACTCGCGTTGGATTTCGAAGGCGCCATAGACCTTCTACGATGCTCCTTCGCCGAAACCGGCATAACAACAGTGGATCCCATGCTGAGCCTGCTGAACCGGGGAACTTCGCCATAGGTGTTTGTAGTGAGCCAATCAGATCCTGGGAACGGGGGTGGAGAATTTCGGTACCGGACTTGGGGAAAGTCAGGGGGCGGGGAGAGTGAAGATGACGGGAGCGACCTTGAGCTTTCACGGGAAGGCGGCCGAGAAAAACTAGATGAAGGTGTTGTAGGGAGTGGGGGTGCCGAGGGCGGAGGTGAAGAAGGAGACTTGATGGAAGAAGGGGACAGGAGACCTGGAGGAGAAGATTTTCGCTTGCTGGCCTTGGGTCGCTCGGGAAATGCCGCACTTTTCGAACAGGAAGGTGTCGGAAGAGGCGGAATTGGAACGGAAGTTTGGGAGCGAACGGAGTCTGTGGGATGGTAGGACAACGAAGGAAGGTCGGGGGTAGACGAGATTCGGGATGGCTTTGGCTTTCCTTTCACGTCGTCATTCGGAATGAGCAAGCCTTCGCTAGAGAAGGCTGGCCCAGCTAACGGAGAAGACCGCAGGGGACGCCTCGCAGGAATTGGGGCCATACTATGGCGACGGAGCATCGAGGAGGTCGAAGTAGACGTAGGGGAGCCAATCATGGCGTAGGGGGAGGAGTCTGGTACTATGATTTGGGAGGTGGGCCGAGGACGGGGGTCTTTGCTCGTCACGGGTGAAATAGAGGTGAATCGTGCAGAACGCTCGTCAAACTGTGGACGACGATCAGTTTCAGTGGTCAAGGTAAACGTGAAAACTAACAAGATGATGGTCATCCAGCATGATGTCCATGTCACTTCGTGGGGGCGACAGAGGCCCGTCTATCATATCTGCTCGGGTTTGGAGGACAGGAGGACAGAATTTGAAAAAGAAAAGTGGGCGGGCGGACAAGGGATATTTAATTTATACTCGAGAGCGCGTGTTGTGTACAAGTGACGGACCTTTTGGGAGAATATGGTCAAGCAGCCGTTAGCATCTTTTCGAAACAAGAGAACAGAAAAGCACGGCTTGACACGATGCATATTTATAGAGATAACGGTCTTCATCAAAGGGGCGGGTCAACAAACGTTACCGCTGACTAATCCAGGGGCTCAAACTTCTCCATTAATGTTGCCCGACAAGAACGCCTCGGCTGCAAGAGCCGTCATGAATACTTACAGTAGAGATCTTTCATCGGCAGCCGGACAAATCGATTAGACGCTGCTCTTGAATTTCTCATATGTCGCCTGGTGTAGCTCGTGTAGGCCTTTTGTCAGTTCCGTCATGCCTTGCGGCTTCAACGCTTCCATATCAGCGTTTAGCACAGAAGGTGTTGCCCCAATCAATCCGGAAAAAGAATGGCTAGCTTACCCACCAACAGCAGGCAAGTCCAGCTAAAAGTAGCACAACTGCAATCCATGAATACTTAGAATCTCACCAAGTAACATGCTTGAGTTCAACGTTATTACGAAACGAAGAGATCATCTGAGATACTTACTTATCTGAGCTCGAAGCTCCCAGTGAGTATTATCGATTACTTATCAGTCATTTGCCTGGCAACCTTCCAAGAGCATATTAGCGCAGGAACATCATGCAGATCAACCATCATCCTTGTCTCCCCGTCTCGTCGAAGTAAATTGCGAAATCCAGCCTTGTTATACTTATGTTTAGAAGTTAATTACGAAACGTAAAATGTGCCAGAAGCAATGAAAAACACATACCGATATTCTTGACCTGATAGTCCGAACACTCCGGATTGCGGATAATACAACGATCCATCATATTCAGTGACAGTCGCAACCTGTCGCAACGAATGCGATGGTCTCCACGTCATAGACCTGCCAAATGTACGACGAACATTAGCGATTCTAAATAACCCTAAAAGCCTGGTTTGAAATGAGGCTCGGGTGAGTCGGGTGTCGAACTTGGATGGCGCCAAACTCTGAGCCCAGATCATTCGATCCGCGAGAGAGGAAAAGGCTGTGCAAAGAATATAGTCTGTCACTTTCAGGTGGCAGACAAAAGTGCTTGGCTTCGAACTTACATGTACCGTATCGGACTGCTTACACTAAGGATACAAGCCTCCGAGCACGGAGATACACACAACATGCCGAGGTAACGTCATACCTCCGAAAATTCTCATGCAAAACCAAAGAACCGTCGAAGAGTAGAGGGTTTGCTCGCCCATTTCTCTTGAACGTTCCGTGAGATGCGCATCAGTATTCGGGCTGTGCCAGAGATATGTCTTTTGCAAAGGGTTTGTCCGCCAAGGAAGGAACGCAGGAGCCTTCTGGACTATGTAATCCTGTCAAGACAGGCGACGCTTTGCCTTACGAGGTTACACAGCATCTCTTCATGAGATTCTTGTCATAGGAAATGCTGCAAACCTGCAACATCAGGAACGGTGCGGCGCTGGCCTAATGCCAAAAGATAGTAAGAATATCACCGCACCGTACAAGACCGTACACGGGGATTTCTCACCGTATGTATAGGCGCAAAAAAAGACGCCAGTCTGCCAGGTTACCCCATAGACTACATCTTGTGAGCATCTTATTCAAATTAGCAATCCTTTGTTCGGTCATTTGCAATGCGTTGTGCTGCATCATGCACCTGTGTTCATCGACATTCATTGAACGTTCATCATTCAAATGCTCTATAATCATCAAGGAAAAGCCTGTCACAACGCATGTAGGAGGCAAAATGTATAAGTCGATGGTTTTCTTACCCTTACATTCATCTCATGCAATAGCCATACAACCATGACGCGCAATGGCCCACTCTATTTCTGGACAGTGGAAAGAGCGACTCCACGGTCCATAGGAAACCCTAGAATCGAATTCATTATCACCAGTGATGTGCCACGCTGCGAGCATCTATAGGGGTTGCGAAGGCTTGCTAGGGGCGGTTCTTGCAAACAAAACGGGCTCGAAGTTCGAACTAAGGCTTTCACCTCCTATATATGCCTGCATAAAGAACTTAAAGCCTTAAACCAGGTATGGTTAAGTATTTCGAAAAGTGCTGGGAGTTGGCTGGAACTTGAACAATGAAGATGAGGTCGAAAGGTAGAAAGTTAAACGCCATATTAGCACGTGATCATACGGATGCACCTGCTAGACACGGTACAGTAACACAGTAATACAGTTACATCTTTCACCTCACGCGTGCGGTAGCGGAGCGAATAGTAGGCGCACTTCAAGCTAGACAGAAACGGGCCATGATTTTCGATCTGATACACTTGAGAGACTTAGGACCACATCTTGCGTTCCAGTCAGTGCCAACAATCTCATCTCGGGAGCCGACGGCGCAACGATTCGTCCCAAACACATTGGCAGACGTGATTGAGAGGTGAGATGGGTATAGTCTAAGATTGACGGGTAGATAGCCTGAATCATGCTAAACATGAGTCATAGTCTTGTCCGACTCGTAGATGCAGTATGTGTCGTTAGTAAAACCACAGTACACGATACAAATATCAATGTGAGGGCTTCTTCCCTAACAATCATCGTGACTCATCAGTCCCGAGCTCGACGTTGTATCAAAAAAGGCCTCGTACCGTCAACAAACATATTTCTTGTGGCACTCGGCAGAGTAGCAGTAATGCCATCCAGATCCTTCGTGAGTTTAACTTGACACCCCAACCGACTCGTATCCGTCAGCCCAAATGCCATGTCAAGCATGTCGTTTTCATCGTCTTCCGGTTCTGGTAGCATGTCGTAGTATTTGGGTGGGAGAATGACATGACATGTTGAACATGCTACAGATCCTTCGCATGCGCCTACAAGTAAAGAGCGTGAGATTCAGAAACTCGGATGCAAGACTGATCACGTATGGACCAAAACAAAAAGAGTGGCTGAGGAGTGTGGAAGTGGCGTGCACGAAAGAATATAGCGAGATGTACCTTCCAAGTCGATATCGTGCTCGTGCGCAATGGAAAGTATATCATCCCCTTCGTTCGCCTCTACAGTTTTCAAGAGATTCCCCTTCGAATCTTTGAAGTGTATCTTGATTCTTTTGTCACCAATCAGCAAGAACTCGTCAGTACGTGTACGTCTCATAAAAGCGAACATCAATGACTCACCCTGTTCCGGGTTCAGGTCGTTCAATCCCTCCATGGGATGCAACTCACGGAATGAAGAAATAATCAACTTGTCTGCGCGTAAAGTAGAGAAAAGATTTGTCGCGCACTGGAGGTAGAATGGAACCATCGACCAAAACTCGAAACTTCCCGGCAGGGAGTACGCTGCCATATTCTACTGGAGCTTGAGCCTTCACCCAAGTTCTTTGTGTGTATTCTCTTGCCAGAATGAAAATGCCGCGACGCAGGAGCGGTGTAATGTGCAAAACTTGACGCCTTTTGTGGTGTAACATGACGGAACGGAAGTGTATGTGGAAGAGATCGTAATATCTTGTTCCGTGTGAGATGGTTCATTCTAGAGACAAAGATTACAATGAGCAACTGTTTCTGTGAACTGAGAATGGGTATTACTTTGAAAGGAGAAGCCTGTAGATGAAAGCTTTGACTGTTAGTAGTCCGTTTTTTTTGCGAAGCGCCCCGCGTCAAATCACGTGCTGTGCGTGAAGGCTTTGGCCGGCGGCTGGCACTGTGGCAGTGGAAAGTTGCCGACTTGGCTCTCGAGTATGCAGACAAAGTACCATACCCGAAATGTAGAATGTAGGTTGAGATGGGAGGGAGGAGGCCAAGTCAACTTGATCGTGATGAACGAAACGAAAGCAAGCCGCAAGCGCAATGAGACACCAAACAGCCTGATCCTAGTTCCAGGCTCAATGTTCCAGACAAAGATTTAATAAGAGGTTCCGACTGCTTCGTACTAACTACAGAATCGACTCAAGGACGTACAATACAGAAATACGAGGTATATCTAGGAAGAATTTATCAAAATGCTTTTCATTCGCTGACGAGACTCGAGCGTGGACACAAGGATTACCATCGCAAAGCAGAAGTATGGTAGGCTCAGCTCCACCCGATTATCCGCATACCTTCCAGGCAGTGAGGAGCACCAGCTCTTCCTCGATGTGATCATCTGAGGATTCCACCTCTTCCTTCTACTCCTGCCTGTCTCTTATAACTCACACGCTCAATGACGCTAACGGAGGAGACGAGAAACTACATAGGTCGTACAGGTGGCGGAGCCCCTTTCTCCGATGCGGTCCTTAAACTAGATGAAGAGTTTGTCAGCACACTGAAGTCAAAGCGCACGCAACTGGAGCCAAGCAGCGGGAATAGCAGTACCCAAAAGAAAACAAAGAAATGATCAAAAACAGCTCCACTACTCACCTGTAGTCGTCACCGTTTTGCGTAATATAGCGAACCCAAGGCAGAGCTTGGTACCCTGATTTCTCCACAATCTTGAGATATCTCACCTGAACCGCATGTACCAGTCAGCGAGAAGCAATAGCAGTTATGAGAGAAGTAGACTAACTTGAATTCCGGATACAGTAAAATAGGGGATTTCGAACTTGACAGTAATGGGTGCACGTGTAGGTGCCTCTGAATCTAAGCCATGAAAAAGAACCGTCGTCGTTGAGTTAAGTAATCTGCTGAGGTTTCATATCACTCACCACTTTTAACGCTCGGTAGACCGAAATGGGCCCTCATTAAGAACTCCTTTCCGCCAGCCAACTGCTTAATTTTCCATACAAAGGCTGACTTATCAGGTGCGTATTGGACCGAGCCGGTCGATGCCTAACGAAGGACAGGCAATTCAATATTGGATCGATGAGCAAAAGGGGACGCTCACTCTGAACTTGGGGGTATCAGCATCGTCAGGGACAGGAACGTATATCTCTACATTGTTCGCCGTTGAGCGCCGTTTGAACTGGGCGATGACTTTGACCATGTATTCAACCTGATAGTTAACGGTAAGCAACTTGTCCAGCATAGGTGTATCAACAGCGAAGTCGGCCTCACCCTAGATCCACGGTGGCTCTCGACAGCAGCCTCCACCCAAATTAGAGGCTTCACAGGTGTAGATATACCTATCAACATGTTTATTAACGAATGTCATATCAAAAAGAGAAGATCTACTGACGGTAACTCATCAACTCAAACTCTCCGTCCGGCGGGATGAATGATATTGTACGATCGTTCTCGAAGCGAGCCAAACGAACGCATTGATGAAATTTCACATCCTCCATTTCGATAGATTTTCCTCGAGCAGCTAAGAGTTTTTTTATGAATAAATGTTTTCATACTATGCAGTCCGTTCGAACTCAAAACTCACTTCTTCCTGTGCTCTCAAACATGACTTTGTCGTTCAATCCTAGCCGAAGCTCAGGCATACCGGAAAGGTAGCACTTCATTTTGACAGCACCGAGAATTTCTGACCGGATAACAGTTCCCGAGCTGTTGACCTGGTGAAATAATCAGATATGCAAACAAAAACTCGTTAGAGACTTCAACTCACCAGCATGTTGACGCTCTCTATGACATCCAAGAACACCTCGTTCTTCCTGTACTTTATTCCTTCCGTTCGCCATGAGACTGCATTTGTGACCGCAATTGGTGGCCGGACCTGAATCTCCAGTTTGTGAGATTCTTGGGTAATGTATCTGCGAAAGAGTTTATTCAACGATCCCGGTGCATCAGGACCAAGACCACCCACTCTTGCAGAATCTTGCTCTCTGTCGTCTGAGGATATCCAAAGTCCATCATCTCATCCATGAGCTCATAAATAATGACGAAATTGTCACGAATGGATTCTTCTTCAAGCTCTTTGAAGTATTCAACCTTGAAGACAACAAATGAGAAATCTAGCGCGATATAGAAGGGTAGAGTGCGCACCAGCACTTGGCTTAGACGGTGTAGAAAGATTATAGTTTCTGCAGCATTCGAGTTGCGCCTTGAGAGCGCTAACACTATTCGTGCTCGATGTTGGGCAAGGTCACAGCATGAAATACGCAGCAACTCACAGTAGAGATTCGAGTGCCTTATATGCATATAATTCACCCCTTCCCTAGAAAAACATGGAGTGACCTGCTGTCCATCCTCTTCAATCTCCAATACAATTGGCAAGAACTTTTCGACATATGATGGCGGCACGTCGTCTCGATATGTACGTTGAATAAGTGGTTTACCCTTGAGGTCAAGAATTGCGATGAGAGACGCCATTACTTGGAAAATAAATCAAGCGGATGTATCTGATATCGCCGCAGGAGTCGGAGACAAGGATATTTTCGACTCAAGCCAAGTCGATTCCTTCGTTGTCGTTGTCGCCAGTGATGGTGCAGAGGAAAACCGGCTACTTTCAAAGTAACCGAACCTCCGAAAGTGCCTCCGGCGCCGGGCCCGGAATGGACGCTGGCTGATACGCGATGTGGCTCGCCGCTAAAATACATGCTAGAAAAATGTGGTTGGCCTCGAAATAAGTCATTCTCTCATGTGGAAGCCAAGTCCTAAAGATCTAGCTGCTCTGGACAGAGAGTCATTCTGGACTGCTCATCAGCCTTTTCTTGAATCTGCGGGCTATCAGCTGCGCCGAAAGTACAAACCCGGATGGAAGCCAACTTGGAAGTCACAGAAGGAGATGGAAAAAAGTCCTGACAGGAGGACTCGCAAGGTAAAAATTTTTGATTTGCTTCGGAAGTCGATAGCTATTCATCATCATGCGCTAGAGATCATGGTTAATGGACGCCACCCGTATATCCGACGAGAAGCCAATCATGCTGAAGAAAGTGTCGAGCAAGACACATCCTTATGAAGTTCAAATTGGACAGTACCTTACCTCCGGTGACATAGGAAATGACAAGAGGAATCACTGTGTACCCATATACGAAGTCTTGTCTTCTCCTTTGGAACCTGACATACAGATCGTGGTGATGCCTAGACTCCGAGCCTTCTGCGATCCCCCTTTTGAAACTGTTGGGGAGTTCATTGACTGCCTTCGTCAAGTATTTGAGGTCCGTTCGTCGTTTGTTTTCAACTGGAAACCAATCGTTCATTTCATACTTCAGGGTATACAATTCATGCACGAAAACTTCGTCGCTCATCGGTACATGTTCATTTTCACCAAACTATTTCATAATAACGTTGTTGCCACCAGCGATTGCACCGTGGACAACATCATGCTCGATCCTACTGATCTATATCCAGAAGGATATCACCCCGTAGATCCATCCAAAAACAAAGCTTTCACACATGCCGCGAAACACATTACACGTACGGACTGTTGGCCTCGGTACTACCTAATTGATTTTGGGTTGTCGAGAAAGTACGATCCCTCGCATGGGCCTCCGCTCGAGCTCCCCATCCGTGGAGGTGACAAGTCCGCCCCGGAACATCATATCAAGCCAGGGTCGTCTGAGCCTCAAGAATGTAATCCGTTCCCTACTGACATTTACTACCTCGGAAATATGATTAAGGATTCCCTCTTACATTATCCTAAAACAGTATGTATCGCATATGCTCAATATTATTTGTTCATTGAAATTTTGCCCTGATCGTTCATCACAACCCTCAAGAACTTCAGACCTCTATCCTTCCTCATCCCCTTATGTCTTTCCATGACCCACGAAGACCCATTGGAACGACCAACCATCTTTGAAGTGGTCGAGCGTTTCGACGCACTTTGCAAGTGCTTAACGATAAAGCAGCTTCGCGAGTATCCTGCAACTACCTGGTATTGGAGTCCGATGCAGTCTTATCGACAGATCCAGTTATCACTCAAGGGTATCCCTCCAGTACCTTCCTTGCCTGACCATGACGTAGTTTTGGTGTCAAAGCATGACAAAGCGTTCTACACGCAAAGTGGGCAGGATGAGGATGGTCG
>JH814846.1:33079-48762 GCA_000296255.1 Omphalotus olearius VT 653.13
TAGAACACCGCCGTCGACTCCTGGAAGACCTGGGTCGTCGGCGATCGGTCGAGAGAGTGCCAGAGGGAAGCAGAGAAGAGAGAGAAGTGCTTCGCCATCGAGCAAGTTTGAGGGCAGGCACGAGGAGGTAGATATGAGGACCTTGGCTCTGGAGAGAAGTTGGGGGTTGTCTGGTTCTGGCTTATGAACCTTGTGTATGTTATTCGGCCCGTGACAAGAGCTGTGTGCTTAGAATTTATTTACATAAGTGCTGGAGCAGCTGGACTAGAATTCTAAGTAGTGAAGCTCGCGCGTACTGCGTTCATTGTTTCATAATATATGCTTTTCATGAAATAAGTTCATAGTAGCTAAACTTCATATCTACCACCTCAATGGCCATGGGCAAAAAAAAAAACATATGTTGTTGCGCATATATAGCTCGCTGAGTCATTCCATCTGCGTAATTGCGCCGGTCCGCCCGAGCCGAGTACGCCCTTCTGCAGTTATCTCAGTTATCTCACACTACAGCCGTATGATGAATCCTGGGAGCTTTCCAACATGCTCCTCTCTTCCTTCTTGACTTCCACGATGCCTGTGGCTTCATCTGCAGCTCAAGAGAAAGACTTTCTTCTTCCTAGTCATGATTTACAGAATCGTATTCAACATCCTCAGCATTCTCCTAAATTAAGACGATATCTGAAGTTTGTCGCGCTCGCGGTGATAGCCACAGTACTCTCGACATGCGTATCGTATCACGTTCGGTTAAAGCATAGCACCAGCTTTAGTGTGCGAGGCTTGGGTGAAGATATAAGTGCTGGGTCGTGTCCACAGTCTGAAGTGTTGGTTCCTGTGACGAAAAGTGATCTGTGGAGTAGTCTTGGGCGGGAAATTGAAAGCAACGCGTTTCAAGCGGCTGCAATCGATTGGTTGAGTGGCGCTGTGCAGATACAGTGGGTTGTTTGTCTTACTTATGTGTTCTTTCTTTTCTGCCCTAACCAAATCGAGAGAATAAATGAAACTGACGAGGAATGTTGCTTTCAATGTTATGCAGGACCGAAACCTTCGATGATATGGGACCTGTGGGAGAGGACGCCAGATGGGAAAATAGATATTTGTTCCATGATTATTTACTGAAGAAGTTTCCCTTGTTGTGAGCTTTTACTTCACTTCACCTTAGATTGAATTACTCAGAACTTACGTTTGTCCGTTTTGAACTCCTAAGCCACGCCACTTTGACGTTGAAGAAGGTCAATACGTATGGGTTGCTGTATACCTGGAAAGGTTCAGATACGACGTTGAGGCCCGCTCTTTACGCCGCGCATTTTGGTATGTGCATGTATTGGATCTCTAGGGCATCATTGACTCTATAATTCAATCAGATGTAGTTCCCGTGAACCCTGACACAGTTAATGAATGGAGCTATCCACCATACTCGGGCTATTTCGATGGTACGCCCCTTTTCTTACGCGATAGGGCTGGTTGTAATTAGGCAACCACAAGGTGAACTTATTTGGGGAAGGGGTTCAAATGATGACAAGAGTGGACTCATCGGTATAATGTATTTGCGCCACCCCTCGCGTCAATCCCTTCTTGACACTGACAAACACCTAAACCATCCCAGGGCTGCTGTTGAGACGCTGTTGAAGAATGGATTTAAGCCTTCCAGGACGACTGTAATCCCTTTCGGATTTGATGAAGAAGCTGGAGGAAGGCATGTAAGTCTGCCCTTTTGTTTCAATTCCAACGTCGTTCTTGTCACCATCAGGCTCAACGGGGTGCTTGTTCTATTATCCTTATTTAGGGTGCGGCCTCGCTAGCGACAGAACTACTTAATACTTATGGCGAAGACGAGTTTGCCTTTGTCATTGATGAAGGTGGTCAGTTGAAATCATAGTTTTTTGACCTCACCGATCATGATCTGAATTATTGGCTAACGTTGGCTGGCCGCATGCAGGAGGATTTATGGAAAAATTCGGTACGGTGTTTGCTACTCCCGGTGTTGCCGAGAAAGGGAGCATGAACGTCGATATCGAGGTTGCTGCTCCTGGTGGTCATTCGAGTGTCCCACCCGCCCATACGGTACATAATAGCCAATTTCCTAGGTCGCTTTTCAAGAGACTCATCGAGATATAGAGTATAGGAATTTTGTCGGCTCTTCTAGTCCACCTCGAAAATCATCCCTTTGAGGTACACTTCGTAAGTATCTACTCAGTTCGCCTTATTGATCCTCTCATAACACACATAATCCACAGGAACGTGAAACCCCGGCTTACGAGCTTCTCCAATGCTTCGCTGAGCACGCAAAACACATTCCTCGTTCCCTGCGACAGGCAATCAAACGTTCTGCAACATCTAACAAAGCACTGCTAGAAGTAGAAACAGTGATCTTTGAGGACCCCTTGTATAAGAGCCTAGTCGGAACGACCCAGGCGGCTGATATAATTCATGGGGGTGTAAAGAGCAATGCACTTCCAGAAAGAGCATGGGGTGTGGTAAATCACCGGATTGCTACTACCAGGTGGGTTTGAGTACTTTTACTCGCCCCTCTTGTTCAATGCTTGCGGCGCCCCAGTCCCAGGCTCAAGGTCGAAAGGAGCTGACCGCAGGGATTACTTTTCTAGCTCCGTAAAGGCAACCTCGGAACACGACGCGCACCTCTTCTCTTCTCTCGCAGAAGAATTCAACTTGACTTATACCGCCTTTGGACATCTCCTATCCTCTCCTGATGCTCTAACGTCTTCTGGGTCGCTCAAATTAAGCAGCGCATACGGACTGGAGCCTGCTCCTGTTACCCCCACGAAAGGAGACGAGGCTGCTCCGTATCGCCTGCTGGCTGGGACTATCAAGGCGACATATAACGCACATCGGGGGTTGGGATTGAAGGAAGAGGGTGTGATGGTAGGACCAGGAATGCCTACCGGGAATACTGGTACGTTCTGATCTTGCTTTTCACTGATGACGTTGGAGGTGAGTTGAAGTCGATTTGGTTGATATTAGACACGAAGTATTATTGGAGATTATCGAAACATATCTTTAGGTATAACCATCATAATACGGGTAGCTCATCCAATCCGTTGGCAGGTGCGCATACGGTTAATGAGGGTGAGTCGTTTAACTGGTTTTGAACTTTGTGTCTCTGATGCTCCGTATATCTGTATTTTTCTGTGATCTACTTTACCGGAACTCAATGCGATCAATGATGCATCGACGATCGACAGCTCTACCTGCGGATTCGTTGTTGGAGATTATCAGGTTCTTTGTTACGCTTATCTTGAATGCTGATGAGTCGAGGGAGATATGACGAATTACGAGTCGTGTTTAGATCATCTCTGCCAGATCACGTATTAGACCTACCGTACTTGCAAAGGATTGGAATTGAAGTAAAACTTGGGCACGCATGAATGTCAATACTAACGAGTAGTAGCGATTTCTTTGAATCTAGATGGTCCGGATCAGAAGTCATGTCTGCGTCTAATGTCCAGTACCTATGGACTTAGGGTCATATTCATCAGTGAGGCACTTCAGGACAAGACCAGGCCAGGCCTGATATTGGTACTTAGAACTAGTGCCGCGCGCGCGCTAGGCAGCGAGCTGGGTGTTAACAAGTGTGTGGGCCGTTCAATCGCCGTCGAGTGACAGAAGTGAATGCGTTTCCAGCTTTCGGTACGGGACAACAACAGAATTATCACTGTATTGCCGTGAGATATACTTTCTTGAGACATTTCTCCTTAGCTATTTTGAGAGATGCATTATCAACTACGGAGTATGTGTGTACTTAGTGCCAGAGGGCGCGGACATTATTTGATTTCAATGGAAAATCCGCCGCACTAAATCCCTCCCCTCAGGGATATGATAGGTATTCGTGCGTCGAGAATCGTGCATTTTTATCAAGGGGTGATACGTATTTAACCCCACAATATCCAGCTACCCTCTCCTTCAGGCTTTCCCCAAAAAAGTCTTGTCAAACTGACTGGCAGAACCGAGAAAGTACAGCCACCTTACATTCCTTACACCTACATTCTCTTGAAATACCCAACGTCTCACTATGAGATTCAATTCAATCTTTTCTTTAAAACCGATGAAGATTACCTTGAGCCTCGCCCTGCTCAGCGTCCTGGGCTGCGAATTCGAATTTGCGTCCGCGGTAAAGCAGACTGTGTTCATCATCACGAATGCGGAGACGCCTTCGCTTAATCGGCCTGGACTGACGCCTATTGGGTTGCAGAGGGCGGAGGAGTGTATTCCTAATGTACGTCACGGCCGTTAAAGAAAGTTCTCCCTGGACTTGAATTAGATTTTCATTAGATTTTCAAAGACTTTGGTATTGGCATGATCATCTCTTGCACCACCGACCGAGACCGTGAGGAAGGTTTGAATTGCCCGGCAGCGATGCAGACTGCGACGCCATTGGCGAATTTGCTTGGTTTGAACATCACTAAGTGGTGCGTTGCCCTTTGCATGGAAAGTGTGAAGGCTAAGGGATATGTAGTGGAACTGGCGAGGAATCCAATGATGATTGCGTTGGAGATAAATTGAGAGCGTTTGCAAAGAATAACTCAGCACCTGCTCTTATTGTTTGGGTGAGTATTTTGAAATTTTGGGACATACAATACTTATGGAATCATGATCACTATTCAGGACAACGAAGGCATGGATGACCTCCTAGAAAACCTTGATGTGGATTTTCCAGACAAGGACGACGATACGTGCAGTGACGATGATGATGACGATGACAATGCTAATCTCGCAACACAGTAAGTAACTGCACTGTTAGTATTCGTTGGAGACACGTACTTACATTAATTTGTTCTACTTAAAGTCCTGATGTGATATTGACGGCCATGAAAAGTAAGATCATTGCGCAGACGTCAATGAATTGTACTGGTATTGATGGACCCACGACGGCGTCGGCAAGGAAGTAATCAGTCGAGTCTCTGAGGTATTCCAGGCGTTCAAGTAAAAATCTTGAGATGGAAATTGTTCAATTGCAATTGCAGGAGTTTAGAAAGTCCCGTACGGTAGACAAACATCCCCCGTCCCATTTATGAACACAGAACTTCAGACCAGAGCCATAGTCTAGATCGTCTTGCGTTATTATGCATTATCTGACATCAGTCTGACATTGTCCGGTAACTGTAAACCTTCATCGCCTCTATCCCCGACATAACCTGTTGAAAGTAGGCGTTGTTAAGGTCCTGAATCCGTGTCTTTTGTCAGAAAAAAACGGAGCCGGGAGGTGACTGTTGAGCTCCGCGTTCATTCAATTCTGCATGCATTGTGCCCTTCACGCTGATCTTGAATTTAGTAACCGGCACTCAAGCTCAAGAGTGAAAGAGAAAGGCTTGCCTACGTAAACCACTTTTTCGTCCTTTTTTGCAGATAAGTATCGGCAAATACGCGAGTACAATGCCAAGCACATATACACAATTGCGTAATACACATCACGTGCTTTGTGAAGCTCGTGATTTTCGTCGAGGCCCGAGGGGGCAATAGCTGAAAACTCTGACCGGCCTTTATTTCACCCATGCTACGCTGCAGAAAAAGAGTTGTATCATCCGCCAGACTGCTCTCAAATTCTTACGGCGTACAACCCCATAGACGTATACATCTTTCACATCCCTGTCGCGATGATTTATATGATCCTCGTGCGGTCGAACGAGTTGAGGATGAGGTCGACGTGTGTATAGTTGGTGCTGGACCTGCGGGTCTTAGTGCAGCCATTAGAATCAAACAACTTGAACGAGAGAAGGGGAAGGAAGTACGTGTTATTGTGCTCGAAAAGGGCGGTGAAGTCGGTGGGTGCATGTATTCGTTCTATTCAGACATGCATTATCTGAAGTTCGATTCTGAAGGATCGCATATACTTTCGGGATGTGTGCTGGAACCACGAGCATTAGAAGAACTTCTTGGGCCACCTACGACCTACGCTGAACAGTATGGATCGGAAGCACCGCTCGGTCAACCCGCGACTAGTTCTAAGATGTTATACTTGACTGACAATCAAGCAATCCCAATACCACACCCTCCACAAATGGGCAATAAAGGTCTTTCTTCTATCAATTATTCTTCTGGCCTTCACTTAAGGCGTGCTATACAGGAAACTATATTATTTCTCTTTCTGCATTCACACGCTGGTTGGCTTCTGTCGCGGAAGATCATTACGGCGTTGAGATCTACCCGGGGTTTGCAGGTGCAGGTCTTCTATTCAACGAAGAGCCCGATGCAAACGATCCGTGGTCAGGCTGGACGGGAAAATGGGGCAGAGAGGTCACAAAAGTAGCTACCACCTCTTCTTCAACCTGTTCGTATGCTATCATGTTGTATTGGTTCAACTGGTTGATCATGTTTCTATAGCTTCAAAGAAAGTACATAGCGTGCAAGGGGTCATCACCAATGACGTTGGTATCTCTCGCTCAGGCCACATGAAGAGCGAGTTCGAGCCTGGAATGATTTTCCGCTCCAAGGTCACGCTGCTTGCAGAAGGGGCACACGGAAGTCTAAGTAAGATTGCGCTGAAAAAGTACGGTCTAAGAAAAGAGAGTGAGGGACAGACGTATGGGTTCGGGTTGAAGGAAGTATGGCGGGTTGCCCCTGATGATGGATCTGGAGGTGATGGGCGCTATAAACCCGGTGAGGTCACACATACACTAGGCTTTCCACTCGACATGCACACCTATGGTGGTGGTTGGGTTTATCATATGGACAAGGGCCTTGTCAGTTTGGGTTTGGTTGTTGGCGCAGATTGGGAGAACCCTTACCGCAGTCCGTATCGTGACTTCCAGGTAAGAACCTAAGCGCTACGCCCTTGCAATCGCGCGTTTACAAACACATCCGACAGAAAATGAAACATCATCCGTACATTCGCAAGCTGCTCAGTCCTTCTTCGTCGTCTGACACGTTCACGCCTTCTCGGATAGCCTATGGTGCGAGGGTGCTCGTCGAAGGAGGCCTGCAATCTATTCCTTTGCTCCATTTCCCTGGGGGTGCCATCATTGGTGATTCTGCGGGATTCGTCAATATTGCCAAAATTAAAGGTGTACATAATTCGATGAAGACCGGCATGCTCGGGGGTGAAGGCGCCTACGAGGCCATTCATGGTGAAAGAGGTATGGTGCATGTTCTGCCTATCAGGGGATGTCTCGTCAATTTGTTTTGTCGGTAGATTCGTCTTCGGACTCGGTTACAGACCTTTCCTCGTACACGCGTGCGTTCACCAAGTCGTGGGTTTATGATGACCTGCATGAAGTCCGTAACATGCGACCTTCGTTCAACACGCGCCTAGGTATCTGGGGAGGGGCTCTATATTCTGGTCTTGATTCCTTGTTTTTGAAGGGCAAAACACCGTGGACGTTCAGGCATACTAAGCCTGAAGAGCGGGAGAAGTACCTTGTCAGTCTTTAACCCCTTCGCATAAGGAATGATGTGCTGAAGAACGCGATTAGAATAACACCCCGTCAATGGACTCTGCTCACACGCAACAGGCGTCTAAGCACAAGCCGATTAGTTACCCACCTTTCGAGCCACCATTGTCGACGGATTTAATGACGAGTATCATGCTCACTGGGACTAGCCACGAAGAGGACCAGCCTGAGCATCTGAGGGTGGCGACGCTGAAGGAGTATGTGAAGGAATGGTATGGAAATGAGTCGACCGTCATTGGCTCGGAGGACTTGAAAACCGAGAGGAATCTCGACGACAAGAAGGCGAGGAAGAGGGAGCATGTCATGAAAAATGTTGGGGAGTATGCGGGGTTGTTGGGGAGAGCGTGCCCAGCGGGTGTTTACGAGTATGTTGATGACGAGGTTGGTTCACATGGCCTACGCTCGATCGGGATACGCTGAACGTTCAATATTTTTTTTTCGACAGGTATCAAAGGATAGCGTGAATGGTGAGGGGTGGAGGGGAAAAAAACTGGTCATCAATGCTCAGGCAAGTCTTCTACCTGCTTTTGTCGATATTTTCACTCTCGTGCCATTTGTCCCATGATTATTCCGTGCAATTGCACTCAATTTCCTGCATGTCCTCTGCCTCCCGCCTGCCATGACTTTAGGCCCGACGCCAGGATATTATATTCTACCTTGCGCACAGTTTATCCGTAGTCTTCAAGTTACTCCGCAGTTATCTGCTAATTCTATTTTCTCTTTCAAGCGCTCAAGCGCGGTGTTCTCACTACTGTCGTTTACTGACTGCTGATGTTTTCGTTTGTATATAGAATTGCATTCATTGTAAGTTATGCGACGTCAAGGTGCCTACGCAGGATATTACATGGACAGTGCCCGAGGGCGGCGGCGGTCCCAAGTACAGTGAGTACTATCTCCTAGCGTTTGTACCTTTCCTCTTCACCTCCGCCATTCTATCTGTTCGAACTATGTGGGGCATCCTCCCATTCTACCGACCCGAATTTGGGCACTAGTCAAATTACTAATTTTTTATCATTTATCATTCAGGTGTCACCTGAAGGTTCGATTAGTTTCTTCAACAGAGACTTGGCACTGCATTTTTTCAACGCTAGAGTCATCACGCATGGTGTATGGCGCTTCATTGGCATTCCATAACCGCATTGTATTTTTATTTAGCAAAGTTCATGTGATGGTGACCACGGTATGTTTTGCAGCCGCGCGGGATTTGAGAAGTTCCATAAGTCGATACACCGCCGCGGAAGCTTGTGCTGCATAATAGCACTTTTTTTTTTTCTGCTTAGAGTCACTTTAAGTATTGCAGACTCATACACCGTCTACTTGCACTCTGAGTAGGTCCGGGAAATTGTCGGAACGAAGTGATTATTATGTAATTCGGTAATAGATTGCCGGTCCTGCGCAACTTTTGAACGCCATTCGTCTTCGCTCTATGCCTCATAGTCACCACTCTCATTCTGGCCAATTCTGCCGACATGCTACTAGTACACTAGAGGAGATAATTCTTGAAGCTATTCGTCAACGTTTCGAGGTTTATGGGCTTAGCGAACATGTTCCAAGGTACCGACAAGAAGATTTTTATCCCGAGGAGGTAATGATTCAGTTGTACTCATTCACTGAATGGTTATCAGATATGGGACAAGGAGCTAACTCTGTGCGTCCTCAAGGAAGGCCTAACTCCAAACGATCTCATGAATCAGTTTGACGCGTTTCTCGGTGAAGCTCATCGACTGAAAGCAAAATACGCGTCCAGGATTGCAATACTTGTCGGTTTAGAAACTGAATTTATCACAGAACTCGATCTTGATCGATTGAGGGTGCTCTTAGAGAAGTACAGGGGAAGCGTTGAATATTTGGTCGGTTCTATTCATCACGTCGGCGGGATCGCTATCGACTTCGATCTCCCTACCTTTCAAAAAGCGTTAAGCGAGCAACCAGGTGACACAGAACACGATAGGTTGGAGAACTTTCTATGCAGCTACTTTGACGCGCAGTATCAACTGCTCGAGAATTTTCGTCCGGAAATTGTTGGTCATGTTGATCTTTGCAGGCTGTACTCTCCTGAACTTCGGCTTTTGGGGTATCCGCGTGCTTGGAAGCTCATGGAAAGGAACATCGATTACGCTATCCAGTATGGGGCTCTTTTTGAAGTAAATGCAGCCGCGTTCAGGAAGAATTGGGATACTGCTTATCCAGCAGACGATATTATGAAGGTAGTGTGGAGCTCCCATTGGCACTGTAATATTTTTGTTCAAATTTGGTTAGGTTATTATTCAGCGTGGAGGCCGATTTGCGCTTTCAGACGACAGTCACGGTGTTCACGCAGTGGGACTGAACTATCACCGTCTCGCTCAGTACCTCCAAGGTCAAGGAGTTTCCGAGATCTGGTATTTGCAGAATGATGTGAAAAACCCCAATATGCCCGGACGAAGTGTACGATCTGTCAAGCTTGCGGGTTCATGCTGGGATCACCCTTTTTGGAATGGAAGGTAGTGGAATTGTCGCATAAGGTAAGAAGTAATAACCATCTATTTTATATCTGCTAATTTGTTTTAATCCAACATAAACCGACAGGGCAAAGGCATTTCATTAAGAGATTAGTATGCCTTCTGGCGCGATGCTTTGATGTAAAGTTGCCATCAATCATGAACAGGAGTATTCTGTCTTGTGCTCTCTTCGCTTCCGCATTTCAACCGGCTGGTGTCGTCGACGGCAAACATTAGAATTAGAGAAGATCAGGGCGCTGGCTGTCCTTCCACGCAATCGTGAGGACCAGACGGGATGTTTTTTAACAACTTCACGAACCCCCTTCTTTGGCAATCAACAAGTTATACGTATGCGGCGTTCATGCACGATCGTAAATTATTTTGAACGACGCCACTCGAATTGTGATCAACCTGATCTTGTTGCTCAAGGCGGTAAATTGACATCGTGTGTGCTTTCTGAAAGAAATACAAAGGTGGCCGCTCGGGTTTCATATATGTCCATGCGACCAAGCATATACCTGCTCTGGCAGGTAATATCCTTGTGATACCGAAACTCGGAGCATCGACATTGGATCCGTGTAGCTCAGTAGATCGGGTATTTGTGTCTTTATCGCCAACAATCTTGGCCATTGGCGTACTTCTATATTCGCATCACACTTCCCCCACATGGAGAGACATCGCATACTTCGCTGGGGAGCCTATTCTGACCCTTCATCATTCGCTCGATGCCTTTCTTAGCTTACCGTGTTGGTCGACGTATCAACTGAACTCAGTATAAGCCTTGGTTGAGCCGCCAAAGTCTGTGATCCTGTAATCCCGCTAAGTGACTACTTCATTTCCCTACTTCCGTGTTCTAGGTTTGGTTCGCTTTTTCTCCATTGCGGATGAAATAGACTACTCCGCGCTGTGTTTGCGCGTGGCGCCAATCTCTCAAGCTCTAGGCTTAAAAGCCAGATGAAAGCTCATGGGTTTCCTCACTCCTCGCAGGCTCAATCAGACAGCGCGACCTTCAGAGCATCTGGACAGTGCCTTAATATCTTGCTGCTTCATTTCATTATAAGAGTTTTCGACCATCCATGTGCTACCGCAGCGTCAACTACATTAAATACTCTGCTTGCGGGCACGAAACGCCCAGCGATGCTGGCGTTCTCGTGAGTTCCCCCTCTTTATCGCGTCCATACGTCCCCGCTGAAAACTTATCGTTTCCAGGTTAACTGTGGCAATGGAAATTGCATCTACAGCAACGAACACAGGGCCAAGGGGCCGTGTCCCAACTGTGCATCGACATGCAGCCGCTGGTACGTCCTAGGCCTTTCTTTGCGAGAGCCTCGAACCCTCCCCCATTAAACGATCCCGATTTTATATAGGATGAAACAAGCGCAAAAAGGCCGAACGACCATACGCAACGGGGCCTGCCCCTCTTGCTCTCGCTGAAGCTCTTCCCCCCGACCAATTGTTCGGTCTGCGCGGCGTGATCGCAGTCCACAGACTACATTTCTAGTGTTGAAGCAAATACTTTAGATGCAGGTTCTCGATACTCTAGTTAATCTGTCACATAATAGCCCCTTTTTCATGCAAAATACATTCACATGTGCGTAGTAATTTTGCTGTTGATTGCCTCGAATTTTCGACGATGTCGCATCAAACGGGTATATTGAACTTAAAATTATGCATGATGCTAGGGCCGGACCGGTGCCGAAAGTGGTCTGGTCTTCTTATCCACTTTCTAGCAATTTGCTATAGCATTCATCGATTCTATCGATTCTATTGCCATAATGTCTCTTATTTCCGGTGGATTACCACTTGAACAGAAAGCCGCGTATCTACGAACGCTTCCTGCCATTCGTGAACGCTGTCAGCGCGTTTTCGCGCTGGCGAAAGCTGGAAAACTCGACTACTTTGATTATCATTCAGAGAAAGAGATCGACGTTACGAATTTCTGCTTGGGAATAATACAGGTAGAGTTTTGGCTCCTAGATAATATCACTGCCGTCATTCATCATTGACGGGTTGTGATGATCAACAGCGTGACTTTGGGACGAACTATCATGAGGTAGGTTATTTAACTTGATGTTCAAATAGTATCGCGCATACTTGCTCACGCAGGACCCACGTCACGATTCTCTAGATACCTCCCCATGGACGTTGGAGGCATTTTGATCTTGGAAGACCTCGAGTCGAGCCTTTACTAGCCAAGTGGGACGGTTCGAAAGAAGCCAGCAAGCGTCTTATCGATCTCTTCGTCGTCTCCGTCCTTCTGGATGCAGGGGCAGGAAAGGACTGGGTATTTCATGAGGAATCTTCAGGAGGAAACTATAGCCGATCTGAGGGCTTAGCCATTGCAAGTATTCATATGTTCGAGAGCGGTCTTTTCTCCAGTGACCCAAGGCAGCCGCACAGAGTTGACGGTGCGTTGTCTTACCGATCGCCACACAAGTCCCGTTGTTCGAGACTCAAAATCTTAAAATTCTTTTCTCTTACCTAAATTTAGCGGCTGCTTTGTCGAAGATTTCCGTTGACGCAATTGCGGAAAAGATGCAGGTATCTGAGTCTAATCCGCTCGTCGGCCTTGAAGGGCGTACCTCGCTCCTGAGAAATCTCAGTGCTGCGCTTCTAGCAAGCCCTCAATTCTTTGGGGAAGACGGAAGGCCAGGAAATATGCTCGGTATGGCTTCAGTTGATCCCCCCCCCTCCACTGAAAACGTTACTCAGGAAGGCTCTTGCTCTCCACCCAGACTTTCTCGAAACTGAATCGAAGACCGAAGGAGCTACACGCGTCGTGCCACTTGCTGTGTTATGGCATGTTCTCATCGAAGGTCTGAACCCAGTCTGGCCAGCCTCACGCACAAAGCTCGCTGGTATAGCCTTGGGTGACGTATGGCCTTGCCCTGCACTCAAGGCCGCGTCGATACAGGAGGAGGGCGAGGATCTAGTCCCCTTCCATAAACTTACACAGTGGATGACGTACTCAATCATGGAGGCTATATCCCATACAATGAAGTGGAACTTCACAGGGACGGAGGACATGACGGGATTGCCAGAATATCGAAATGGTGAGAGCGATTTACCGTCGTACTCCGAGGACTTAAGTAAATTAACTTCTCTCTTGTGATAACAAACAATTGCGGTCTCAGGTGGACTTCTCATGGATCTAGGTGTCCTCAGTTTGAAACCCAATGTCTTGCCTGTCGATGCGAAAGCAGGTCTCCCGAAGGCGGCCTCATCTGACCCAGCCATAGTCGAGTGGCGAGCACTGACAGTCGTAATGCTGTAAGTCACTCTGTACACATTCCTCGCCACATGTGCTCATTGCTGCGCAACCTTTTCCACCTGGCGACGCCAGCGACCGCATTGCTGACTCTATTCGGACAAAGCTTCAGCTCACCCCCGATCAACTCAATCTCGCACAAGTGTTAGAAAGCGCAACATGGAAAGGAGGAAGGGAGATTGCAAAGCAAAAACGACCTGAAACCGGGGGTCCTCCCATGGAGCTTGAAAGTGATGGAACTGTATTTTGAGTGATTTTTGGAATTATTGGATTGAATGAGTGTATTAAACCAGTCGTACATTACTTCCAAGGACGTATGCAAGTGAACTACCCTATCCTTGCGATAGGAAAACAATGGAAACGGTTACAATTGAACCTTATAGCACCCGAGGATTTTGTGTGTTGCGGTCAATATGTTCTTTTCACTGGGCAATTGCCAATGACAGTCGAACAAACGCCACCGATTCTGTTCACGAACGCGGCGGAATCCAACGCAGTCAGGACGAATGGCACCCCCGGAAGAAAAAAAAAAAACATAAACTTACTTGTGATGCATGCCTTTATCACCGGTGTCTCATTTCCCTAGCCAGTTGCCAACACAGGACGAAGGCAATTAATGCAGAGACACCACCGATTCTAAGCGAGAGAACTTGAAAGTCAGAACCAGTAGGCAGGCGTTATACACATCAAAAGATAGTGGTAGAAGAAAGCGCCGAATACAGGATGAAGAAGAAAGAAGAAAGAAGAAACACACCGAAAGATGTATGCAACCGAATTGGACGTCCCCGCACCTTCCACCTCGGAAATTTCAGTAACAGTGGCATTGATTCCTTCGTCATCCCTCAAAAATGATAAGACCCTCCTTCCAACAGCATCCGCGACATCGATATTATTGGTAGGCAGTCTAGTGCTCGATACACTTCCTGCATGGCCACCGTGTACCACACTCCGATCCGGGTCCAAAATCGCGAATACAATCGACGACAGACCTGTCACTAAAAATTGGGGTATAACAATAAATATATTGTGAATGCCCTGTGCAAGAAACCGGGAAGTATGCTATGTGAGCAGAGCAGAACTGTTTCACTTAGGGGAGCAATAAAAAGGAAACGTACGAGGATGATCCCGGCCTTAGCACTCAAACTGTCATTACTGCCTTCCAGATCTTCCAAATCTGTGTCCGAATCCCCACCCAGCTCAACATCCCTCGACCGGCCGATCAACACGACCTCTTCCCCTTGATCCTCATCATCATGCTCATAATTCCTCCCTCTGCCTCCTCTACCCGAAGGTGCAACGTCGACCTTACTCACACCCCCACTCTCACTCCCAAAGATCAATCTCTTTCTCCTCTCTTTCTGCTCCTTCCTTACACGATAATCCTCTTCAGAATCAGCATCTGAGAACGACGAGGCGCCATCATCCTCACCGGCGCTAGTTCCAGCGCTAGCATGGGCGCCGGCGCCGGCAGCTCCGTCTGCAACGTCATCACCATGTGCGCTACCATCCTCGTCGTCGTCGTCTCCCGGTACAAACACCTTAGCGTCCTCCCCACTCGGCTGTCTTCTCGGCGCTACCTCCTCGCTTTGGCTCTGACTCCGGCGATGCGAACTCGACTCCCTTCTGCGTGCATTAATGGTTGCCCTGAATGAGCTCGAGCGCCTGTGGCGGCGTGTGTCCGTCAGCCGGATAGACCCACCATCTGCATCGTCCAAGGACCCAGACGAAGGCTCTGTCAAGATGGCATCTGCCAGCTGTTGGAAGTGTAAGACGATCGAAGGGTTTCACAAGTGCACATAGTACTGACCAGGGCAAACGGAGCCCACTGCGTGATAGCCCATGAAAATCCTGTAACCGTAATGAGAAGGGTTGCTCCCCCAATGGAAGAAGTGAAACTGTACAAATCAAATGCAAAGACAATGTCAGCATTGCTTTTTCATGTACAAAAAAAATGCAATAAAATGAAACCTCATCGTAGAAAAGAGCCTTCAAACAATGAGTTCTTCCGTCTACTCAGTGAATACTCACAATGTAGCAAACATGCACCCAGCAAGCACCGCATTACTTGCGGCCCACAAACTCGCCAGGTGAACCTTGATCACCTCCGGTATCGCCAACTCCTTCCACCATCTCGTGTTGCCTCTTGATATCGTACTCCTCACATCAGCATTCTCGTGCTCAAGCTGATGGTGTCGTAATCTTTTTCGTCTTCTTGAGCTTTCAGATGCTTCGGTGACGAAGAATGGTAGAAGGAGGTTGACTGCGAGCGAGAGCAAGGATGAGTAAAATAGAGCACGCGAGCCAAGTCGCGTGGATTCGGCATCTAGAGATTCAAGTGTTGAATCTGGTAAAGCGGAGGTAGATGAATTTGAACCGTCTGCGCCAGTAATAGGGGGTATAGAGGGGGGAAGAATGGTCATGGTCGCGTAGAACGCTTTCTTGTGTAAATCACCGATGTACATTGTTGTATAAAAGAGAATCGGGAACCATGCTATCCATGAGCTGTTGAGAGCTTTGGTGTGAATGTCACACGTC
>JH814846.1:48778-99475 GCA_000296255.1 Omphalotus olearius VT 653.13
AATTACTCACAAAAACTGTATTATGCACTGTAGTGGCACTGGTTAGACCGTGCAAAACCGAGGGGAATGAATGTGGATAAGGAAGGGAGAGGCCATAGAAGTGTAGGACGTACTATTTGTCGTATTACTCTAGGTAGAGTCCACATATTGGTAAATATTTCTTTGACTTCTTGCGTGAATGACTTGGCGAGTGGGCTATATTCAATGTAACGCCATGCGTAAAGCATCATTGTACAAGTGGTCGTGAACGGAATGTTGTAAAGACTCACCCACCAACTCCAGGCCCATTTATTTTCAGTAAAACCCTTTCGTTGACGCCAATAGCTGTCATTAAATGACTTGCTAGTAGAAGGAACGAAACCAGGATAGAAAGAACTTCTATTTCAGTTCTGCCTAGAAAGGGTAATGCTGAGGGAAGATCAAGGTTTCCGCTATATTTGAATAGTAAATATCACTGGGTAGTCGAAACAGAACGGACAGTTTGACATACACGAAGAACCCAACCACACTTCCAAAACCAAGCATACGCGCGGCCCAGGCATTGGCAGAAGGCTGTTCAGAAGACGGCAAAGTGTCAACGAGAAGAGCTCGGTCGACCGCTTGCACTGCGGAAGATTGAGATTATATATGCGCTCGTTCATCGCACTTGACATACCAGCGTTGATACTGAAATCTATGAGAAATATAGAGAGAACAGCCAGCCAAAGCGTCAAGTTCGCCTAATGAGTCATTTTAGCGTGTGACCGAACAATTTAAGGTAGAATTTGGTAGGCACATTCGAACTGAACCACCCAGCAACCTGCTTCGTCCAGCCAAGCAACAGCATGGCAAACATACATATCGTCGTCCCAAGCATCATGTAAGGCCTTCTTCTTCCCCACCTAGATGTATTCGAATCCGCGAGAACGCCAATGAGCGGCTGCACGACAAGTCCAGAGAGAGGTCCCGCGAGAAAGACGATAGCCATAGACGATTTTGACAGCCCAAGAGAAAGGAGGTATGGAGGTGCATAAGACATCTCAATCGACCAGAAGAGCTGCACACCGAGCAAGCCGATAGTCAGTACTGGTAAACGAGCCCACGAAGGACCGCGAATGTAAGCGTTGCCGGAGAAGCGTCCAACATCGTTTGTAGGGTCGGGGCCGCTATCCAGCACGGTGAAGCCGCCACCTGTCATAATGACAGGCAATGGAAGGAAATATTTCAAGACTAAGTCGTCGTAGATTATGTGTCGCGGTGCGTCTGCCAGCGGGCGGGTAGAACTTGAAGCTTGAAACTTTGAAGCTTAAAGGGGTTTGTCGTCTGTGGACTGATCACATGACGTATAGGAATTGTGAAGTAATGTAATTTAAATCTAAATTATGCCCTGGGCCTGAATATTGAATATTGAATATTGAATGCCGGTGAACCTCAGCAGCTTCACCTTATTCAAATTCACGATACGGCGAAAATTCCAGATTGTTCACTGAAATCTTCTGCTCGTCAATTCGTCAATTCGTCGTCATAGTGTTGCTAAGTCTCTTTCTGATTCTACGTACATCGCTCGCTCGGACTCCGGTCAGCCAACGACACAGGGCCTCGTCTGACTCGGGGCCTGGCTCGGAGGATCATGATCGAACACTGAATTGTATTTCTCCGGGTCCATTGTCCAAGGCCAGACCAATTCCCCATATTTCTCGCGTTCAGCATCGTACACCAACACTTCATCGTCGCAGTGAATACGCATGTCGAGATTGATCGATGATGTGGCAACCGACTTCCCGTTGTCTCTGAGGAGCTTGGCAGCTAATACATGCCCATTGATGAGTCTTGCCTGAACAGTGGTTTGGTGAAAGCCTGAAGAGTCCCAGACTAGTTTACCTGGAATAAGAGGGGAGGATTTTCTAGCTTTTGCCCCACAAACGAAAGCGGGAGCGCTCACCATCATTATTTCCAATATATTGTGACAGATCCAACTCGCTCACTCCCTTGGTATCACTGTAGTAAACGAGATGCCTCCCTTCTTTGATCGTCAGGTCGATCCTGCTCATATACAAGCTAGTGATATTCGGAGGGACAGCGACCCTCGTAGGAGGTGTAGGGGAGGATGATTTTTTGTGTTGACCACAGACCTGCTTGTGGCGCCTCCAATCCTTGACTTGACATTCGCGTGAGCAATACCCTGTCGTGTGGCATCTTGAGCACAGCTTGAGATCTTTCAGCCCTCCACACTGAGCACAGACGGCCATCTGAAAACTTGATCAGATATCGTACGTCGAATAACAGTGAAAATGACTTTATTACCTTGCAGATTGACCTCAAGGTCGGTGAGAGAGAAGCGTACAGCGAGTTCGAGAGAAGGGCATATAAAGCTCTTGCCAGGCTGGCTTCACACGCTTTATCTGCCAGCATGCCACTTCAGCGTCTTCGAACTTCAAACTTCAAGGTTCGAGGTTCAATTCATTCAAACCACTTGCCTTGATACCCGGGGTCATGTTCTGCAAAATTCGAAGAAGTGTACCAGCTGATTGTAACTGTGGGCAATCAAGCGGTAAGTCACTAGGCGATAGTGTAGCACGAGATCTCGAAGTTCGACAGGTCGACATGTATTAACGGCGTTGAGACATCCACGTTTACATCCCTCGTCTCTGAAGTCGAATTTGACGGCACTCAATACCTTCAGGAGAAAGGCAAGAAGGTGCCATGGGTAGCAGTTATCACGAGTAAAGAGCTCGTGGTAGTAGGATTTGTATTGCTTGGAGAAAATCTGAATCTGAGAAGAAGTCAGTCTTCATCCTCGCATCACCCGTACTCGCTCGTATACATACAGTAATGTAACGTCCGTCGAGAGGAAATCGTGGGAAGTAGGGATGCGTGAAGGACGAGAAGGCAGGTCGAGTCGGTCCACCATTCACAACCTCAAGATTTCCTGTACGTCGTAGGTCTGCCCAAATCAATTATCCAAGACGTCACCGAGCGTAGTTGATACGGCGTGATGCCTGAGCAGCGCAACGTCGAACAAGGGAAGTGGTGAGGCCTTGAGGGCCTACCTAGTGCGTGTTTGGTTTCCTGGGTGCTCGTGGTCCGTAGTATCTCCTCTGTGCTAGTTACGGACAAGCAACGACCTCGCATCTCCTTCAATCCGTCAGACCTGAATTCAGTGTTGCGGTTGGAGAGGGCATACCAAGCATGAATATACGCCATTTTGAATTTTGCTCAACGCATAACAAACCGTTCAAACTACAGTAGAAGTGAGAACATATATTGTGAGCCGAATCATGTATACGAAACTCAATTCAAAGTGAGTAGTTGATGATTGTTCCACTTACGCATTGACCCTCTGCATTCCTTCGTCTATGCATCTGGACAGAAAGCGATCGAACCTGGCAGTACGACCAGCTGTCACCTCGTTAATATGTTCGTACAGAACGAGCCCGAGCGCCTGTTCGTTACAAACTCGCATACACCTCCGAGTCAATACCTCCTGTACCGCCAACACCTCCTACTACCTGCCGCCACACCCCTCACATCATTGTTCTCGTGCCCAACTTGCTGTCCTTTTTTGTCTCCTTGAACGTTCGTGACGAGAAGTTGCGCTTGTACTGCAGGAGGCTGAGAGTACATTGCACCCCCGTCTGTCCACTCATGATCGATCTGATCTGCAAGGCCTAATGAAACACTGAACAAGCTGGGAGAGGCTCGCATCTCAAAGTTCACCCAGGCATAGTCAAAGATGGCCAGGCTGTAGCCTATGAATTATGTAGAATGTCTGGTGCATCTGAAGACCAAAAACACTGTTGCTCCTCCCCACCCTGAGTTCAAGCTTTTTCCAACTTCTCCTCAGGTCAGCGTAACTTTCAATTCCCCCACAAATGATTCACAAATGATTCACCCCTAACATGTACATTACATTTCAGAGTCTGTATCCACCCAGCCAGCAAGTTGTGGTATGATATCTGACTTGTGAATCCCTGCCGCAATGTACATGTACAGAAGTAATTATCCTCAGCTCTTCAACAGTTCTCTTTTCCACTCACTGACTGTATGCATTGTGTTGCACCTTGCACCTCAAGTAGTAGTAAGTTCGAGACTTCTGGACTAATTTCATACATGTCATCCCTCTCAAGGTAATACCCGCCCAGACATGCGGGCACAAGACAAGGTTACCTGTCATCTACACAACTCACAGACCGTACATATCTAATCCCAGTTCTGTTCAAAACCATCTGAACCATCTACTGCCACCCTTCCCCGATGACTCCTCATCATGATTCTTGCTATTTCGTAGCAGCGGTGTCGTCTCCTGGATATCCTGCTCACTGATAGGAATCTCCCTCACCTCCCTCATCCCACCGCTTCGAACGTCTTCTTCCACAGCCGATTCAAGTGCGTTCGCTAACGCGACTCTCACCGCAGCTGCATCTTCGTCATCCACCACTAATCCTGGAACGTCTACATCTGCCGCTGGATGTGATTGCACTGACGAGGCACCGTATCCGTTCGCAACGGAGGATGTCGTGGAGAGATACGAGCTAGCGAGTGGGTCATCCAAGATAGAATTACCGAAATCATCTAACCCGAGACGGTGCTGGCGGACCTTCCAGGTGATACACATGGTGAGGAGTGTGCCCTGCATGATACCAGCTACAGCGAATGTGATCCAGGAGGTCCAGTTCGTGCCCGGTCGGAGTGCGATACTAAGGACCATGAGGACAGCTCCTGGGGTTTGAATGCACATCATAGGGATACTAAGAGCTCCGACGACCTTGTGGCGGAACGTGTGGACGATTTGAGGGAGGTACTGGATTGCGGCGAGGAGGGCAGAGGATACGCCCAGAAACGTTGCCCATTGGGAGACAGGACGGGACATAGGTGAGTCCGGCTCGGGCATGGGAATAGGATTAGGTGAGGGCGAAGGCGAAGGCGAAGCGGAGGGAGGGAAGGTGATGAGCAAGATGATTGTTGTTATTGTTATTACTAGCCTGTGCGGGTGAATGAGCGTAGACCTCAAGGTAATAGAAAGCATAACGCACATATGTATAACGGCTCCCCAGCTCAATACGATTGACAGACACCATTCGCGCGTCCTGCTGGGGGATTTGGCCAGCCTTGGAGGCCGAGTGTCGTGAAGATCAATATTTGAATCGCGATATTTGAGATGTGGAGGGTAAAATATCATATATAACACCATTCTGATGATCGGCGCCATTAAAAAGAAGGTAAAAAGATACATTATGAAGAATACGCACATTAGTGTGAACATAGCCCATTGCAAGAAAACTTGAATAACGCCCGCAGTCATCTCAATACAACTTCCGAGGCTCTACCGCAGAGGCGCATGAGCTCGGCATATCTGTCACAAGTTGAAGTGAACGCACAAGGAAACGACAACATCTCATAATTCCCCATTGCATCACTATCCTAACGGAACAAGCGTCAGATCATGTCGTACTGGGCTGGGGTAAACAGACCTACATGTTCATCATCCCTGAAGCCGCACTTGTGACGCCTAGTAAGAGGAACCATGGGCTGAGACCTTCAGAAGATCTACTGTGTATTATGCGATAATGCTATGAAATAACCGTCAGCGACAACTCTTCTCGTGCATCAAAGTGATACGGACTTGTGGCACATAAGAAATGACGAGACCACAACATAAACCGAATGTTAGAGTAGCAGTGAACCAGTCGTGATGCTAGAGCAACGTCTTCAGTATTGAAAAAGAATTCACGTCCCACTTACTGGCACACAAGTGGACATCGTGGTGCTCTTCCAAGAGAAGTTGACGGACCATGAGGTTCAGTTGGGGAGATTAGATTAGATTTGTCTTACATAATCGTTGCGCAGCTGAGGACAGGTCCGCGAACTTAAAGCTTTCGTACCAGAAGGCGTTACAGATACGAAGGCGAGAGGCGACATGCGAAGGCTGGAGAAAACTGGATCTAGGACTTTCGTGTTCAACCTGAAAGAATCCTTGAAGCTCTGGCCATACAACTCGAAGGTTTACCGAAACCGTTGAGCCTGTTCGGTGCGGGTTCGGGGATAACTATGGACGAATTCGAGTGTTAGATGCGGTATGTGGTGTCTTTGATCAGCTATTACTGTCCTCTCACCGCCGGAATACGAACCGATATCTCCTTTACGAAAAAACAAAGATGCAGTTACCTTAGTGATACTCGTTTCGCCCAAGGCGACCGCCCTTCAAATTTCAAAGCTTCAAGCTCAGCGCTCAAACGTCAGTGTCACCTCCGTCCAATAAACTACTTCCAGGTCTTCCTCTTAGTCCAAAGTTTGAGTCCGTGAACGGTTTCTCGACGATTTCTTCTCAACTAGTTTAGAGGCTTGTCCAGCCTTCACATATAAGAAGGTACGAGTCTCAATATGAAACTATTCGGCTTCGAAGAACTCAACGTAATGGCCATCTAGTCCATCTTGGCAGGTTGCGAAATGCTGGCTATCATCGGTGCTGAGGCGGCAACATCAAGCGAACATCGAGCCAAATCCAGGCTAACTTGAAGGCAGCCATACATAAAATTTACGGCCAGGCTCGGTTTTCTCCCCCTCTCTCATCTACTCTCCCCATCTTACCCCTCTTGCGTATACTGAGCGCTCAAATGGTCGGTATCTTCTAATTAACAGGACTTTCAACTCTGATATTCTACCAGATCGACGTCCAGTACTCGGCTGCTACAGCTGTGACCACAGGTCTGTCTTTGTACATCGTTGTTTCATATACTTCGCAGGTGTGTATTATTCAAAATTTGCCGCCAAAAAACTGACGAGGTATTCCGTAGCATGTGCGAATCATCAGTCATAGGACTTCGGAAGGATTGAGCCTGTGGTATCTTTTTCTGAACGTGATCGGTTATACGTCCAATGCTTGCATTGTGTTGCTTCAATTTTCTCTCGACACCCATCAATCTCAAAAGATACCTGTGAAATATGGCGTTGTACCCTATTGCTCCATTTTTGTACGTACGCCAATCCCGGACGCTAATTCTCGTATCTCATTGAAACGGCTCATACAGCCGACCTTGACTTGCCTTGATATGAGTACTGTGATTCTGTTGACTTTTCTTCCATGGGTCATGGTTGCCACGACGTGAGTCGACTCTCGTACCATGAGCATCCAAAATCAATTTCATCCTTTTAGATTCACGCAATATTTCATCTATTTCCCTCAGTATCTTAAGCCTCGCGATGTAGACAGGGAGAACATCGTCTCTACGGCAAATAGACCGCACGTCGACGTAGCCCGCGAACGGAAGGTATCATTCGCTTTAGGCGTGACCGCTGTAATCCTCCTGTACGTGCTGCGTGGTTCTACTCTTGATCGTCCCACCATCTCAAGTTTTCATCAGAATCTTCGGCTTAGTTTATATATCTTGCATATGGGTCATATATTCGCACTCCCCGGATGAAGCGCTACCGCCATTTGTACCTCGATGGGCAACTTTGCTCAACTTTATCTCTGTGCTCTTCTCCGTAATACAATGGATTCCTCAGATTGTACACACTTACCGCCTCAAGCTTGTCATGGCGTTGAGCATCCCTGGGCTGCTTTTGCAGACTGTTGCGGCTATTTTTATGTGTATATCCGCAGCTGTGAGGTATGTGATTTTCTTTCCGTCATCAATCCTCTCACTTACATTTCGACACTCGCCTTACTCCTGTCCGCCACTCTTCAAGTAAACATTGGACAGTCTTGATCGCCACGACAGTATCCAGCATCCTCCAGCTTGCTCTTCTTTTCTTATGCCTGGATTGTATGTTCCGCTGCAGACGCCTTCACGTCGATGACTATGGGAATCCCCTAATATTACCCAGCGAAAGGACACATCCATCCGCATCTACTACCACTAAGTACGGCGCCATCGCGAATTTCAACCCGCGTTCCACTGTAGCGGACACGGACAGAACATCCGTTGGGTCTAGCGATGAGCTGCTTGCAGCCGAGCATACCATATTGGCGGAAGGAAGTGGAAGGAGACCATCACGCGGTAAGGCGCTGCAGGAATATGAACACCGTGGATGCGCCGTAGACCTGAAGTCTGGAGAATGGGTCAAGCATGATGGAGCGGGGGTTTCTATTGACGAGATAGATGCTATTGATGATGCCGGTAAAGGGGAGGGTAGATCTACTGCGGAGCTGGATGCGCTCGCACGGCGGTCCTGTGAAAGTGAAGGACGTGAGGACACGCTTGAACGGCTTGCTAGCAATGGGTATTCTCCGACAAGCCTGGATAAGAGAACCTCTTCTAGACCGAAGAGGTCAGGTAAGGCACGGAAGCAACCTAGAAGTGAAGTTGTATGGTTTGCGATGTAATGTAATGTTAAATGTTGGGGTCGTTATACGTTACAGTCCGGCGAGGTTGTTCAGTATATACGAATTCAAGCTTCAAGTCCATCATTCGTTCCTGCCAAAAACTTTACTTATTTTACCAATTGTAAATATGTAGTCCTTTGAGGGTATACAGGTCAGCATTAGATAGCTTACTTGTTTTAATTCAACGCAAGCCAAAGTTCTAACAAGTTCAAAAAATCAGGGGTACCCAATCCCGTAACAGGATCCCATCCAGCTACAGCTGTGAACCCTTCAGTACCACAACCTTGGTTTCCTCCAGTTGTAATATCATTGAAGCCGTATTGGAACGAAGAGTCGTAGATCTGGTAGAAGATAACAGGTTAGAAATGGCTGAGAAATCGAGAATGGTTCATACTGTGGGGTTGATGAATCCAACTGGGGCCTTCCCAGCGGCGATTCGAGCATCATTTATCATTGCAATCATTGATCCGACGACAGGTGAAGATGCAGAGGTTCCATAGACGAGCTCAAATTGTCCAACAACCTAGAGGACGGGAATCGACAGTCAAAATCCAACGTAACTCTATATGGAGTACGGGACCTACAGCAACGATATAATTCGCACTAAAAATTAAGATGAATACATGTTCAATGCATGGACTACTGCACGATATGGCAAGAAACTCACCCATTTGCAGAAATATCAGGGAATCCTCGACTCTACACAAATACAAGGACCATATCAACCTCGCCGCAGACACGATATCATCAAGAGGTCAACTTACAGTACCAGTCGAGTTATAAACAGAAGACGTAAAGTTCGACGTGGTCCAGGTGTCGAAGAACTGCGAAACGGCCGACTGTTGGTAACTGGGCATGGAGAAGTAATTGCTGAAGCCTCCACCACTGTAAATGACTTGTTCGCAGGCGCTTTCGGGGTCTGAGACCGTGTTTCCGGGGGAGACTTGGGTCGCTCCGACGGAAGTTACGTAGGGGCATGTACCCGGGAAGGAGGGGTTGAAAATCTTTCCGCTCGTCGACTGAGAGCCTAAACGGTGGACTCAGCTTTTGTGTATGTAAGTGCAATGATGAGCGAATACCATCTGAGTTCAAGCATAGTCCGCCGTTGCCTTCAGAAGAAAGAAAGATTAGCTCGGGTGAAAAAGGCGATAAGAGTGTGGTGCTCACCTGCTACGCCGTTATCTCCTGAGGAGTAGAGAACTGTCACGCCCATTAATCCGAGTTTAGCTTGGGACTAGATCAGCGACATGTACCATAACAATGCGATCCAAACCATACCATACTCATTGCACTGACGAGCAGTGTAGAAAGGCGTAAGGTCTGCCTCGTTGTACCCATACGAAGTCGATATAACGTATGCAGGAGTGACCGTTCCGCAATTCTCAGCACCTGATAGCTTAACATTAGCAGGTAGTTCGTGAAAAATCACAATGATGCTCGCATACCTTTATAACCTCCGGTAGAAGTATCAGGATAAACACCATCCTGTGTTGGATCATCTCCTCCATCGAACGTGCAGTACGAGCCATCAAGAGCATCGAGGAGATTGTTGAAAGATGCACCTTCCGGAAGCGATGAGACCAGTCTTGAAGAAATATGGGGTAAGGAGAACTCAACAAACCTTCTGGAAGATCTCCGACTTGATAGAGAGAGATATTTAGCCCTGAAGTCACGAGCGCCATCGCATATTGAAGGTCCAGGTCAGGTTCACCCTCATATTCAAAGCCTTCCGCCTCAGTCTGTTGGAAACCTACAATTTTATCTCAATTTGTGAAGTTGAATAATGACAGAATGATGTGCGTACCTCCATCAATTGAAACTTGAATCGGGGGTTTTCCAACCAAGTCTGGTGCGTATTCCGCAAAGAATTTGTCCAGATCGGATTGAAGGAACGCCTCGGGTGTATATTCGACTGGACGAAATTCAACGGGCGGGGCTACATATATCAAGGAGATAGACTCACCGATGCCATAACTATTGCTAGAAGATACCGGGGTGTAATCGAAATTATACAAAGCTCGCAAGCAAGCAATTGTTATTTGCTGGTCACAAGTGCTCACGTCGTCTGCGCTGGCAAGTACCTCCACTGATCCGGTTGATTTCGGTCCGTTTCCGAACCACGGCTGACCGACATCCTTCGCCGCAGGTTCACTCGAACGCTTACCAAGAATGCTGTTGAAGTGGATGGAGGGTGTGACGAGGTCGACGTGTGAGGAGACGTGCGAGGGCAGGTGATATTCGTCACAAGCTAAGATCAATAGCAGGTAATAAAAATTAATATGAGAAATTGATAAATGTAACACATGTGTAAGTGGACTCACCGACGTGCTCTTGACCAGTTTCGTGCGAGTACACATGGTATTCGGTGGAAAGTAGTTCTTCAGCTTCAGCTACCGTTACATTAACTTCGATCCACCCTTTTGTCGGAGTCAACCGGAGTCGGTCAACAGTGAGCCCACTATCAACTAGCCAACTATGCACGGTGCTGATACTTTCGTCGCTGGGAGCAAATGTAGCGGCAACTCTAGAAGGCGACCAATGTTTTCCGTAGTTGGCGGAACCAGGACGCGAGACGTCGAGGAGGTACTCCTCGATCATGTCAATGTTGGATTGTCTCAACCCGAAACGCAAAGGAAGGACAGCAGAGGGGTCATGTCTTCGTGTTCGGAGCCACCCAGAAGGTGTATTCGCGCGCTTCTCGTGGAGGACGTATGGAGAAAGCACCGGAGAGGGACCAGCGAGAGAGCCAGGAACGACCAGGCCAGACAGGATGGAAAGAGTGAAGACCAGTGAATTCAACATCTGGCGCAGGAAAAAGATTTTACCCTAATCCACAAGGATCGGTAACCGATTCGACCTCCTTTATATACGTATAAATGTATTCAGGGGCTCATTGACAATACCCACATGGAAGATGGAAGATTCGCGAGTCGCGCAAAGAACAAATTCGACGAAGCATCGAGCAGATACTGATTGGTTGCCAGAACAGAAGATGTCTGAAGCTTGAAGACACCTTTAAGGCAACTTTTCGGCGTTCAGAAGAACGTTTTGGAGCCCATGACCTGTGGATTCAACGCTTCCCAGTGAAGGCAAGGCGCAGGGATTACGAACTTGAATGCAAAGATGCAATCAAGTCCATGCGCTTCAAATGTTCGTGATGCGCATGAGCGCGGGTCCCGAGGGTCATCCATAGATGCCCATGCGCATGGAGGTGCCGGTGAGAGGTGAAGGGAGGTAATGAAATTTCACGAGCTCCGATGATTATTGGTTACGGCAGCGATAACGACGTTTCTGACGACCGAAATATAGCAGATATCAGCTCGTGATTTGGTCTCGATAAGGACCTATGGTGTGTGCCAATACGAGCGTATATATGTGGGAGTTAGCCCGAGTCTTTGCTCACTTCTAGGAGTATGTGTAACTTGTGGAAAGTTCAAAGGGGAGACGCGCCTGGCGGTTCAAGATGATCGGTCTCCGGTCCTGTTTTCTTGCCTCTGTCCATAGTGGTCATGGTACTCAGAGTCGCTTGGTACGGTAAAGAAGGGTATGGGCAGCAGCTATGTGCGAAGAGTGCGAAAGACATACGATCTATTGCAAGCACAGCAAAGACTTGAAATGCATCGATGTGTAACGCCCACACTGACAGAAAGTTCTGAGCACGGACTGGGTTCAATTCGAGCTTTTATTCACTACTTAAGAGGATCCCACTAAACCCTTCTTCGATGTACACTCACTTTCTTTTCTACCAAGTCCTTTGATGATAATTTAATATAAGTCAGAATCCAAACCGTAATGCTCAGAGAACGTAGTGCACCATAAAAATACATAAAAGAAAGAGGGAAAAAAGACCCATAGATATGAAAACAACATGTAAAATATCGAGTCTGTCTGTCCCTAGCCACCCACATCTATTGTCTCAACGCCTTTTTCGCCTCCTCACTTGCCTTTCGCGCGCTCGCCACCGAAGGTCGAGGATTTCCATTAGTAGGCGTAGACATGCCCACATTCTCACTACTACTCGTCGTTCCGAGTCCACCAGACACAGACACAGACCCCGTACCCCTCCGCACAGTGGCATTTGCAGCAGCAACTGCCCTCAACAAATTTCCATTACTCGACCTCTTCCCTATACTACCCCGTCTTGTCGCCCCATTTATCGCCGCTGCGCGCTCCGCACGTTTAAGGAACGGACTAGGGAGATTCTCTTCGTCGCCTAAATCGTACTCCGGCGTTGGCGCGGACATCGTTCGCTGCATGGCTCTAGTTGATCCTGGCCCAGAACTGCTGGGAGCTGCGCGAATATCGGGTATTGGGGCGGTCTGAGGGGTCTGAGCTTGAGAGTGTAGGTGTGGATGAGGGAGGGGTTTCGGTTGGCAAGCAGTTGCTGGTGAAGTTCCTAGGTTGTTAGGATCAGAAATGGACGTGGATATCGATCCCGATCCACTTAAAGTTTGCCTTTGAGCTGATGTGCGAATAGAAGGGCGCCGGAGACGGGTTGGTGGGGCGGCATTAGTCGTTGGTACGCTAGACGCTGAGGAACGCTTTGACGATGAAGATCCTGATGACGTGGCTGATAAACCATCCCTTTCCTTTTCACGCCTGTTCCTGTCTTTGCGCCAGCTTGGGCTAGGAGGAGGACTTTCGGCCTCGTCAGCGCTGTCATCCCTTTCATCCTCCCCGAATTCACGCTCTTTTCGCCGTGACGAAGGATCAAAGATCTTCGTAAAGTCAAGCCCGACCTTGGGAGACTCGACAAATAGTTTGGCAAGATCCACTGGAGCCGGAGTAGCCAACACTTCCCCAGTCGCAGTCAAGACCACACCTTTCATAGCTGAGGAAGGCACGAATTCGTGAACCCGGCCGCCTGGACGCGAAGCGGGAGTAGCCATAGTCGGGAAGGGGCTGGGAGTGCGAGGTTTGGCCTGCGATTGAGGTGTTGAGTGAACGGCGAGTTGGGTGACGTTTGCATGTGGTGGACTATCCTGGGTTAATCGTGCTAAAGGTTCTAAAAGATTTTTGACCTCTTCCAGCGGGGTCTTCCCTTTTCGACCTAGAAAATCCATGAGTTTAGGAGAGGACGACACAAGAGAAAGAGAATAAACCTTTTGACGTCTTGTCTTCGAACGCTTTGACCTTCTCCTCCACCTCCAGTCTGACTTCCTCTAATCTCTTTTCTTCTTCATCCAGCTCAGACTCTCGTGTCTGTATCCACTGAACCCTTGCATCCACTTCAAGACGAATCTGCTTTTCCCGTGCAGCCCAGGCATCATTGAGCTCTGCCTCCCGCTTATTCACAGACAAGATAATCTCTTCCTCTCTCTTCGCAATCGCTGCAGCAACCTCTTCTTCTCTCTGTAACACCAAAACACGTAGCTCCTCCTCACGTTTAGCGATCGCTTCTCGAATCGCATTTTCCACGTCTAGTCGCTGCTGAGCAATACCTTGCTGCAGTGCAACGATTTCCGCGTCCTTCTGAAGAACTACGGAAGAGAGATGTTGTTCGCGTTCTGCCAACGCGGTTTCACGAGCAGCAACTTGGCGTTCCCGAGCGACAATAGTAGTCTTGTGAGCCTTTACCGTCGCAAGCCTGTGTTAAACGTATATCATCAGGCTTCTCGATGACCACGACTCAATTCTGGCTTACATTTTCTCTGTTTCCGAAACTTTGAACACGAGCTCCAACCTCTCGTGCTGAAGTAATTGAATTGCGGAAGGCCGCATCGCAGGCTATGCATCACCTTTTAACAAACAATTCGATGTCAGTGATAGTTGGAACACGTACGTTCAGATTCAACATTGCCTTAATGATTCCCGTCAGGGACTGTGAGTACCCTTTGGGCAATGGAGGTATTCGTCCGTTGCTAGGGGAAAGTTAACTTGCATAATGGCATAGACCAAAGAGGAACACTTACCGTATCAGGATACTCAACTCAGCATGAGTCTTGGCCTCGTGGAATGGCGGTTTGAGAGCACAAAGTTCATAGATCAAACAACCTAGCGACCAAATATCGGATTTGGAATCGTAGGCCTTTTCTTGCATGAGTTCCGGTGACATGTAATAGGGAGTCTAGGAAGATATTGAATCCTGTGAACCGCAGTTTGATAAATCCACGTACGCCAACGTATGTATTTGCGAAACTAGTTTGTGCCAACGCTTTGGACAGACCAAAGTCTCCTAGCTTGACCGTGTTCGATTCATCGAGAAAGACTAAGTGCATAAGTCAGTCTTCCCAAACGGCGACTAGATATAAAGATAGCACACCGTTATCGGGTTTAAGATCTCGATGTAGAATCTGTGTTCTTCTCTCTTTCCCGTCCGCCTCAAAGCCACCTGCAGCACCCGCCCCACCACTTGCATTCCTCCCGTGCCCATTAGGATGATGACAGTGTTGAAGAGCAAGAAGAATTTGCATGAAGTAATTCCAGATTGTGTCTTCAGGTATTGGGCGGTTGTGTCTCTGTGCCTGCTTAATGACGCTAGATAGATCTCCTCCTCCACAGTATTCCATTAGGATATACAAGATGCCAGCATCTCTGTCGACGTGTCGGTCATGATATCGTACAATATGTTCATGGTGAAGGTCTTTGAGAATGTTTCTGCAAGCATTATTATATACAAGCTCTTTTTAACAACATACACAACTCACACTTCTGCTACAATCTGTTTCCTATCTCGTTCTGTCATCCGCTCAAAGTTGAGCTCTTTTCTTGCAAAAATCTACACGTTTCCGTTAGCCGGAGTACACGATGTGGTGGCAAACATACTTACGACGCCGTCTACTTTCCTCTTGACTTTACGAATAATACCAAAGGATCCATTTCCAATGACATCCAATGAGTCGTACTGGTCCAAGAATGAGGACACCATGTTTGAAGGGAGAGGCCAAGCCAGCAACGGCAGATAAAGTTCAACGTTCAACTTTCGGACCGTCACAAAAAGTGTGACGACAAAGCGCGATCGTAGTCACGTGGTCGCGTCACCGGCTGCCGGTCCGGACTTCAAGCGCTTTCAGCTCTGAGTTTGATGACATAATCAACCTTTTTTTTTCTGTCTGCCATGGCATCGATACAGACAAGTGTCCTCCCAAAATCTTATACTCTTCCAGAGTCTTCTGATACTCGTATATCTGGCCCATCTACTCGGCGTCTGCTGCCAGTGGGACCTGCTTATCTCTCTCACCTTCGTCTGACTCTTCATCACGGTAACTCCTTTGAAGCGCACGATACTTATATCGAAAAAGAGCGTCAAAGGCTCGAAGAACTGCAAGGATCGTCCTCGAATGGCGAAGATGATCTTGGAGTTGGAGAGGAAGCTGAAACTGAGGAGCTTCTATCCTTGGATCCTAAGGAATGGAAGGTGAGAATGTTGATGTAGTATTTTGAAGAGGCTCTGTCGATTCTTACATCGTGCCCAGAAACATGACTACTACGCAGTCCTAGGCTTATCTCACCTGCGCTACAAGGCCACCCCTGAACAGATTAAAATTGCTCGTACGATATTGCTTAGCCTCACGGCTCTTTCGTGTTTGTTTGCTGATTTCTTTGATAGACCGCAAGAAGGTCCTCAAGCACCATCCTGACAAAAAAGTTACCACTACGGCCCCTCAGTCGACATCTTCCCTTCTCACCGGTATCAATCTGAATACTAACGACGATGCCTTCTTCAAATGCATCTCAAAGGCACACGAGGTTCTTACCCATCCCGAAAAGCGCCGCCAATACGACTCGGTGGACCACGAGTTTATGGACGTACAGGACGATGTGCCTACCGCTGCTCAATTAAAAAACAAAAAGAACGTCGAAGAAGAATTCATCAAATCCTTTGCGCCAGTGTTTGAGCGTGAGGCTCGTTTCTCGCGAAAGCAGCCGGTTCCTATGCTTGGAGATATTGATGCGAGCAAGGAACACGTAGAGAACTTCTACGACTTCTGGTACAACTTCGACAGTTGGCGAAGCTTCGAATGGCTAGACAAGGAGGTGAACGAGGGTAGTGACAACCGAGATGACAAGCGGTACACGGAGAAGAAGAACAAGAGCGAGAGGGCCAGGAGAAAGAAAGAGGATACTGCTCGTCTGAGACAGGTCGTTGATCTCACATTGAGGTTCGTCACTTCCTTGATGCCGTCTTATGCCGCGGCTGAGTTTCGTCCTCAGCTTGGACCCGCGAATTAAGCGAATCAAGCAGCAGGAGAAGGAAGCGCGTGAGGCTAAGAAGCTTGCACGGTCCGCACCCGCTTCGGGTACTGTAACTCCTCAGAAGAGTAAAGCTCAGGAAGAGGAAGAGAAGAGGAAGGAAGAGGAAGAGGAGAAGGTGAATTCCTGCCTGTACTGTAATCTATTTCCGTGGCCTGACTTCCTGGTGATCATTACAGGTTGCGAAAGCGGAGGCAAAGAAGGCCAAAGCAGCCGCTGCCAATGCTGCGAAGAAGGCCAGGAGAGCTGCAAGAGCCGCGGAGGAGACTGGCGGGGACGCTTAAATTCAGTCCGGACCCTTTACTCGTACATAAAGCGCTAAAGCAAGCTGAGTGCTTGATTTTTCATTGTATCTGGATGCCTGCTCGGCAAATGCACAGTTATATGTGAAGAAGCTACTCCGAGTAAGCCCTAACCGAAGCCCCCCTGCCTCGCTCGAAATACAATTCCTGTCGTTCACCCTGTGCCTTGAGAGAATGTCACGGCTAGCATTCGACCTCTTTCGACGCGTGGTCGACATATAGGCTCGTGCACAGCTTGTCGACCCATGCGTAATTCAAATGTCTTTCTCGGAATGTCAGGCTTTACCTATACATACATGACTCTCCGAGTCTTCGAAGTGAAGTGTCAATGTCGAGTTCATCGGTGATGACATGCTGTTGGCTTAGTGTTTGTTGACCATCAACTCGTTGTGAGGAAGATGGAGGCAGATTCCCCTGCCCACTTGCAGCCCCGTCAACTTTTACCAAGTTCGCCAGCCCACGCCAGGTAGTGAAAAGTACACGGGGCGGGTCTTTGGAGCGTTTCTAGGATCTCTCACTCGCTGGGCTAGAATACGAGAACCCACATGCTATCCGTCAAGTGAATATCAATATGAAAAGCCAACCCTGATTTTCCTCCTACCGCCGTTCAGCGTCTCGTCACCGAACAATTTCTAGACTAGATAACTTCGAAGGTTTATGTACGATTCTCGCTCTCGTGACTCTCGGTGCCGTGACTGCTAAGTACTTGTCATTTATTCAAGATTTGACAGCGAACTTCCAGTGCGCTGCTTGACGGTTTTACAGGCTCGATGACAGACCGCACATTTGCTAGCTGCGTGCGTATGTGTAAAACTCCTCGGATGTGTGTATTGTAGCATGTCTCATCGCTTTTGGTCTCCTTCCTGACCGTTCTCGACTGTAGGTCGTCAGACAAGGTCCCTCCAAGAACATATTCTACTTCGAGCTGAGCAATAACACCATCGTTGTGGTTCAACCGCAATGTGACCGCAACTGATGGTTTAGGATGGAGTTCATATTGATGTTTTGATCAGTGAGCCAACGTTCCGGCGATTCTGTGTATCCTCTTTCCAATCGCAGAACCTCTTTCGCCGCCAACTGTTCTTGGAAGTGTCGGGCGTTGGTGGTCTGGGATCGACTTCTTATTAACAAGATTGTTGCGTGTCGAGAAGCAGATACGAGTACAAGATATTCCACGGTCGCGGAGAGTCATATGTATTCTTTTTCTACTAATTCTGATCATACAACCTCGGAGACATTGCCCACCATTGTGCTCGCCGAGTCTGTTCCAAAAAAAAAAATTGGCAGTGTACAACATCGGACCATCGGAAGACGCTGAATTCGGTTGATTATTTACCCATCGTATTGAATACAAACGTTGGGTATATAGTACATGACAGATAATCATATATCAGTCTTCAATATCATTCTGGAATAAGTTATGCAACCAGTGTACCCGAGGAACTTCTCAACTCCTACGAAGTGATCAGTGCTCTAGGAGGGTATACGTGTAAGTGACACACGAAGGGGTGATGAAGTATGGGAAGCAAGTAAGATGGCGGTCATCGAACGAGATACATCATGAAAATGTGCAACGTTGTAGAACGTTGTGAAATTTTTGAAAAATCTATGGATAGAGCTGAGGTCACTCTGAGCAGGCGGTCATAGCTTCGACGTGTTGGGTTGCATCTTGTTTAGGAACGCAGAGGCAACAGCTCTTCCGGTCCCTTTATCCAGTATCTGATGGAAGAGAGTTAATGTCAATGTCAGTGATTGTTCATCAGACGGAGACTGTTTGCGTGAGAATACAGACCTCACATCGGGATGTCATGACACGTCCACCGAGGGAAACAGATGTGCTAACGATGCTTAAACGAGTGCCTCTGGTAGCGGTGTCGTGGTGTGGCGTATAGCAATTAAGGGTACCAGATATGTATCAGCAAAACTCATGCGAGGCCGAGTGGGGAGGATAGACGTACAGTGGTGCTGGTGAGTGAAATAACACGTTCATGGCTTGTGTAACGCCTACACCGTTCACGTTCTGGACGAGACCCAGAACCACAAGCGGGGTACTACAGCAACTACGGGGCAGATATTAGCGACGAAGATATATTACATTAATAAGTATGAAGCACGTACTTATCAATGAGATATGCTACACAACCGCCGTGTAGCATACCAGCACCATTTAGCATCTCTACAATCCAGACTGTTAGAAAGACAAATTAACAATCCGACAGCACGTACGTTTAGTCACCGTGACTTCGGCCACAGTCGTTGCTTCTAGACGACCTTGACGCTCTAACTTCCTGTCAATGCTGACGTCGACGAATTTGACCTCCTTTCCGACGCTATGGCCGAAGCTGTCCTCTTTCCCCACTCCATACGAGAAATATGTGTTGTAATTCAGCTGCTTCACGTAGTCTGGTGCATTGCCTGAGACAGATGATATGTCGCCGTGATCCGGTAAAGAGGCTGGGTCAACCCATACTTTGCTTGATTTTGAAGATGGTGTAGGACGATTAGATGGAACTGGGACGTGATGAGACTGAGTAACAGACGGATGCATGGAGAGACCAGAGGCTGAAGCAGTAGACATCCTGGAACGCATTGCGGGAGACAGGCGAACAATTTGGGGGAAATTTCGTATTGAAAGGACGGGTCATGTCGTTTATATGTAGTTGGGAATAGAACTCCTGAGTAAGTAGGGAGTGAGAGGCCTGAGAGAGAAGCTTGTCTCCACGTGCATAACCCCCTTTGTTGATGATTCCACAGTGCAACTTCTCAACAATTACTCCGCCAAGTTGCCGCCCCCGTCCCCGTGAAGAACTTGAAGAATTAACAGCACGTCTGGATGTATACATAATGAAATGGCGTTTCTGCGGATCCTTACTAGAGACAGAGTTGTGAACGAATAAGGCTCGAAAGGTTAACATCTAGTCAATGAATCTGTAGAGTTACCTTTTGGAGTGCTATGGGTCACTGGCCCGTAGATGGCGTATACATAGGCCACATAGGCCTCGCGGTCCCTGCAGAAAAGGCAACTTGAAGAAAGGTCCCGAATACTTGCGTTTGATGGCTCTCGATTTCTTGACGACCATGGAAAGCATTAAGAGAAGCACCATAAAATTAGTCAATGCGAAACAGGGTCCCAGGTTTTTGAGGTTATATGTGCAAACCTGGCGCAAACCCTCTTCTGAATCACTGCCAGTAGATGCTAATATTATGTAATCAGCGCTTAAGCGTGGAAATATTAATAACGTAAAGCTGACGTAAGGTGTAAGGTGTTTGCCGTTGAAATTTCTTCGGAAACCTCCTTCCCTGCGGCCTATACTCAACTAGACCCGACTTGACTGGTTCTTATTTCTGTTTTTATAATCCAGGTTCTTTGGTATCTGGCGATTTCAATGCGAAAACAGTACGACGAAAGTCTATGCAGAGAGTTCTATTGACATCTAGGTGTTTGCATTTCATTGATCTGACTTTAGTGAGCATTTCTCTCGATGCTATCGGAGATGTGGGCTTTACATGTATCCAACAAACGTGTCGTCGAAGAAACCGTTGTCCTTGTTTTCAAGCATTCGCGGTGGCAACAACAAGCTTCAAGTAGGCCTTTCCGCGATAGTGTGGTAAACACAACGGCATGGACGACGGAATGAACTTGATTCAGCTTTTGGACACAAGATTTGAAATGGAACACCCTTCCACATTGTTCATCAGTGTGTGCGGCCGAACTCAATTACCGGATGTAGTCCAGGTAGAAAAAACCTTGGATCATTCTCCTCAGGCCGTGGACATTGTACGAAAAGCTACTGAGGCTGGACATACTACCTGTGGCTCACGCAACAGCAAGAGTCGTCCTTAAGGGCCTGGGCTCCTATGGCCAGTCGAACCTTGTCACCGCAGACTCTCAAGATGTCCTGCGTCCTTCAAAATGGTATGTTGACCACTCTGGGCCGGGATACAGTATCCAGGTTCGCGGAAGTCGAATCAGTGTAAGTAGAAGATGTTCTTAGGGTTGCTATCGGCGATACATCGAAGACATGAGTGAAGAGAACTCTCATCTAGGTATCGTGTATCTACTACTACATATCGGCGATGACCATCTACACGGAGTCAATAATCGATTTAATAACAGATCGTGTTCAATCGATTGTTTCGCACTTACTCGATCTTGACGGGTTCTGCCAGGGCCTTTTTGGATCGACTTCTAGTCAATCTGTTGGCGAAACGAACATGTTTGGCCTGCATACCCCATATTTGAGACCCTCTACTTCGTATGTATGAGCCACTGCACCACCGTCCTCGGTTTCCTCATGCTCGCAATTATCAGCAGGGCCTTCCGCTCTGAAGCCTAAAATACCCTGCCTATCGGTGACTCGGAGTACGATGTCTATCGTGTCGTCGTGCATTGAGCGGCATCGTGGCAGCAGCCACTATCAGACTCAAGTCCCTGCTTTTGATGCACTCTGACATTCTTCAAACTTCTGTTCGTGCGCAGGTGACGCACAACATTCCAACTTACATTACAATCGGCGTGCTATCAATTCCGGTCCACGCCTCAGGAGGAGAGGGATATTGCAGCATAGCCTGCACAAATCAGTCTATGAAGAGGAGCGAGAAGGGAGATTTGATTTTGCGGAAGGAACCTAGCAGCCACCAAAATAAAAAAAACTTGAGTAAAGTAAGGGTATTGAACTGCTGCATGGAATTCATCACATTTCTGTTCGTTCTCTACTTCCTAGATGTTCTCGTCTTCTAGCTCTAAAACTGTTTGCCCATACTTGTCCTTGAAGAAGACGATGTCGCCTTCATCCTCTACAAATACACATTGAGTGAATGATCTCCACAGCGCGTGAAGGACACCCTGTATGGTCACGTTACAGTATGAGCCAGCCAATACGTATACCGGAAGTAATGCATCTGCTCACTGTTGAATCATAGTTGTAATACTCTGCAAGGACAGGTTTGATTGCTTCGGTGACCTGCGGAAGGTTATCTGATATATCATGCGCAGTTGTCGGAAGTCAGCTGGTTTCGTCCTCAAGTGACTAAAAACACATATAGAGTGGAACATACAGAAAGGAACGCTTGAGAAGAAATGATGAGCCAAGTGGTCTGTGCTAATCTGTTTCCGGTCACATCATATGGTACGGTCTCTTATCGAACTGTGTACGCACATTGTGTAAGAAGAACCTTCCGACCCAGCCAAACAGAGGTCGATCGACAGTTGCGAGAGCTCCCCGAGCAAAATTCCATTCCTTCTATATCAAATGATGAGTCGATCAATGTCGAAGGGCATTTCAAGTTTGGCTTACACGACGATAATAAGGGATAGTGGGATCACTGTGTTGAAGATACGTGAACATGACCATCCTACAATAACCTTCAGTATACCCTGGTATTAAAAAAAATGCGAAATCAATTACCAATTGTGCTGGAACTAGCATAGCAATCAACACATCAATAAGAAGAAGTAAGTCAGAATTTGACTGAAAGACCATGACAATTTCTCACCAGCCACGGTCCAAAATAATGTTTCATCGCATTGCTCCAGCCGTAAGAGCGTATGTAGATACCCAGAAGTGTAAGCATGCATCCGATCGCGATGTTGGAGATGACAATTGATTGGCCTTCGAAAAACAGGTTTAGAACTATGACCGTCTACCGCCAGGATAGCATGAATACACACGTTCTTGAGGTCTGAACAACAACGAGGACGGCCGATAATGCTACGAAGACAGGAGTGAGGGTCCACGCCATAAATGAACAAGAGAGGTACTCACGCTTGTCCATCGAGGGTACTTGCGATTCCCTTTACGATTGTGACTTCATTGATAGTGCGTGTTCACATATGAAAGACAGCGATGCAGTGAGGCGACGTACAGTAGATACAACTGGAAACCACTATAACGGCACCGTCGCACCGTCAGAAAGAAATGCCAATCCGACAGAGAAACGAAGTTTGTGCGCTTACAAGAACTGGCGAATCACTAATTTGAAAAGCGTGAACGCAGGTGTCTCCTCTAGCACAGACGCATAGTCCATCGGGACGGCGATTCTACCATCAGGCAGCTTGAAGGTACTCCTCGTAGCTGGCATGTAAGTCTCGTCGCGTTCCATTTGATTAGTAGATTTCTCATTTGAGGATAAGTCAGACAGGGCGGTCGTGAAGTGTTTGGCAGAACTCACATGATGAGTCCGATGCGTCGCGCGCCAAGCGTAGTATGGGGTCAGGACAAACGTATGAAGAACCATGCCAGCTATAGTGTTGACAGCTGCGTATTCGGATAGCGCGTCGTGACCAGCCTAGGGTTGCATAACTTCATTACGTCTCAGCACTACAGATTCTTGAGAGGACGCACTTCATGACCTGTGACGCGGCTCTCATCAGCAACCTTTAAAAGAACCACTTTGCACTGAGTCTTACCTAAACACCAGATTCCAGCAAACGCGAAGCCCTGCCAACCCCAGTAAAAGAGCCACAGCATCACGCGAACAAGACTTCGGATAAGTGGAGGAGAGATAGACGAAGTCCAAGGGTCGATGCGGAGACCAAGCACGTAAATCAGGTAGGTAACAGCCAAATGCCTGAAAAGATAGAACATGCTTCTAGACGTAGAACGAACGAACAGGTGCTTCGGGACAGCATCGCGAATGTCTTTGAGAGTCACGTTCGGTGGCACGAATCTCTTCCTTTTGCGAGTCTCGTATTCTGGACCATCGACGAAGATTTGATACCAGATCATGGCGAATCGACTCTACACAGTAAGGGGGAAAAGGTCCGCGACGTCCAGCAAAATATCGGACTGGGCAGCTTTTATACAGTCCGAGTCTACCCAGTAATTTGAATCCCTAGCCCATTTGAGTGCTTTGTCTTGCCAGGGGTAAGCTGTACTCAAGCGATCCACCGCTTTTTGAGTTTGGCCTAATGAAAAAGATGGTATGGAGGCTGAACTGAAAGAATGAATTATTGAAGAATGCAGGCTGATGATTCATAGTGACTGCTGGAATGAAATTTGAATGGGATGACTGTAGCTCGGACTCGGAAGTGAACGCTGCTGCGTCGCTAGATGGATGCTGGGGATATACTTATCAGTTTCCGAGTTCTAGTCCATAAATCCTGGAGCTGGAGTGATGCAAGTCGCAGCTTGGATGGAAGACTGAATTGCCCGGGGCCGCCAAATACAGTATTAGCGCCTCTCACGGACTCATGTTGCATCATCCTACTTTCTTCAAATTCTTGTAATCCTATGCGAGGTTTGTCAGGCTGCCCCTCTGTATCATCAAGTACTTACAAGTTGATGCTTAAATTGGCAGAAGCATCTCCGGTGCGCATGCACACAGCGTTCTTATAGTGTATGCGCCCCTGGAGCATGTGCAGAGCACTAGAACGCAAAACAGATGTGAGCTCACGGCGATTTTCATGCGTTTACAGACCCATATGGACGTAGATGAACCTGGATGCGAATATGATATAGTTCTCATCGGAATGTGCATTCATTACAATAAGACAACAAGAAATAACTTTACAAAAAAAAAGAAAACATCCTTCTCTACCTTTGCAGCTTTTGACGTTATTGCTATGGTAAACTAAGTATGTATTGTACTAACAATCGCGTGAAATCGTGTTAACCGTAAAGTATTATCCTTTTATCGTCAAGAGAAGTAGAAAAAAAGAAACCATTCGTTCGTTCGGGTGGTCGGTCGTATGCGTTGGTGGAAGAGAGAAAGAAGAGCGGAGAAAAAGGAATACAATGGAGACCAAACATTATATGCGAGTGCTCCAAAGAGGACAACGACGATGAAAGCGGAGACGAGAAGAAACCGGAATAGAAGAAGATACTGAGGGGGTGGTGGTGAAAATGAGTTTTTGGTGAGGAGGCTTCTAAGCCGTTTGTTTCTTCTCTAAATCATCGGAATGGTGATCATCATGCTCATCGACATGAGCAGCATCCCCAAGCCCCTTATGGTGTACACCCACATCTCCAGGTTTATAATTCTCGCCTGCACCACTAGGTACCCACTTGGCCGTATTCCATGGTTTGATCCTCGCTTCAAACATCTCATCAAGCGTTTCGAGAGAGTGTCTCCGGGTTTCAGGAACGAAGAAGAATGTCCAGAAGAAGCCAATGAGAGATGTAGCGAACCAGATGAATGCTATTTTCGTGTTGAGGTTTCCGTACCCGGCGTCAGTGATGTATGGCACGACGAACGCGATGACCCAGTTCCACCACCAGTTTGATGCAGTTGCGAGTGACATGCCCTTTGCACGGTGTTTGAGGGGGAAGAGTTCTCCAATGAGAACCCATGCGCCTGGACCCCAGGTCGATGCGAAACCGGCGATGAAGAGACATGTGAATGCGACAAGAACGTTTTGACCAGAGTGGTCGTGAACTGTTAAAGATACGACACCGACGATGAGTTGGCAGAACGACATCCAAGCTGCGCCGATGAGGAGGAACGACCGTCGACCGAGACGCTCGACGAGGATGATACCTGGGATGGTCATTGCGACGTTTACAACGCCGGTCGCGATGGTGATCTTGTAGGGTTGGGTTATACCGGCACTTTTGAAGAAGGCAGTTCCGTAGTAGAAGATCTGTCAAGAGTTGGGGATGTGAGAACGATAAATGTTGATATTTTGAGTGCGGACTTACGAAGTTAACACCGGTCAATTGCTGGAACATTTGGACGTTGATACCGACCCAGGTACGGGGAGCAAGAGTACCCTTGAATAGGTCCAAATAAGATCCTGCGCCGAGCGATAACTCGTATTCGTGAGCGGATCTGACTTCTTGCAGCTCAGCTTGAAGAAGCGCGTCGTCGACGGATTTAGCGCGAACGGCAGCAAGTGCGCTTGCGGCTTCGTCATAGCGCTCTTTCTTGATAAGCCAACGGGCTGAGAAGACAAGGTCAAGACTTTGTCTATTATCTGTAAGAGGGAGATTACTCACGAGATTCGGTGATAACGAAGCTGCCTAGCACGATAATTGAACCCCAGAGGAACTGAAGACCGATGGGGATACGATATGCGGCAGCGTTAGGCTTGCTTTCTGTGCCGAGAGCACATCCTTGTGAAGTCAAGATACCGATAGTGATGACTGCAAGAGACCGTTTATTAAAACTGATATGGGAGAACAGAATAAGCGATGCTTACACAGTTGATAACAACTGATTGCAGCACCACGAACACGGGGCGGCGCGACTTCAGAGATGTACATTGGGTTGACCAAGCTCAAGAGACCAACACCAAGACCAGCAATAATACGGCCAACAATCAGACCGGCAATGTGATCCGGTGATATCTGCAAGACAACACCGACTACGACGCAGGCGATAAGTACATTTGTGATCGCCATGAGAGAAGAAAAACGAGGCACGTACGCATGTACACTAAAGCACCGAGTCCAAGTGTTCGACGACGACCAATAGCATCAGCGATATACCCACCGCATAGAGCACCGACGAGAGTACCGAGCGACAAGAGTGAAGTGATGAGGGAACGGTTCACGGATGTAATATCGTAGGTGATGCCGTCAATCGTCTGTGCAGAGGAGGAAGGAACATGACCCTCTGGAACCGGATGGCCATAGTCTCTGATGAACGAGGCCATGGACATAACACCGTTCTAAAATGAGAGATGAAATTACATCTGAAAAGATGCTGAAGATACAGTACTTACAATGTAGGACGAGTCCCAGCCAAAGAGGAAACCACCAAAGGATACCCATGCGGTACAGACATATACCCAGTAGGGAGCTAGAGACTGCAACATGGTTGGAAGGAAGGAAGGGATGTTCGGACTGTTGAAAGAGTGGGGAGGGGTACTTATACTAAAACTGTAGCGAGTAAAACTGTACCTGACTTTGATGCGACTGATGGGCCGTGCCCATGGGGCCAGGTGACCTGCCAAGCGAGCCTCCCCATACGCCTCTCAGCGCCTCCCCCACTGCGATCGGTCGCTATGTCTAGATTTGCTCATATGTTTTTTTTTTTCTGTCACCAGCACTGCTCAATCCACACAAAGACTTGTCCGTTCCACCACCAATAGAACTATTTGGTCCCCGCACTATAGACTAGAGCAAGTTTGATTGACAGTGCAGTATAGCCGCGCAGTCCGGCTGGATCTCGGACCTTGTGACGGTTGACGGCGTCCGTTCGCCTTTGGCAGAGTCTGGCCGTACTCTGCCGTAGCTCGCACTATCTTCTGGGAGTTAACTTGGGTAAGAGAAGATGAGAGAAGATTGAGTACACTTACAGGTTACTTTGAGTTGTACACTTTAATTCGTCAATAAGAAGACGACTCACGCGACACCTACCCTTGGGCGCTTTCATGCGCACATCAATTTCAATTAGATGCACCCGCGTGCTTTCTCGAAACGACGAATATCACACTTGAAAATTTGTTTCGCCTCTGGCAGAACGTTCTTGTTTTGTCTCGCGCGTCCAAAGAAAACCAGTACAGGGACAGGAACAGTAAGTACTCACTGTCTCGTTTCACAATTCCCTGGACACCGGAACACTCGCCTCACAGCCAAGTAAGACAGCACTAAGACCCGGTGACTTCTTGAACGCTGAATTCGGGATCGATTGGAGATCAAAAACAGGTCGCGAAATGGTTTACCCGCGGGCCATGGCCGATGTTACCGATGCCAGGAGAGGATGAATACAGTAGACATACTTACGCCTACAGAATCTCATCCATTATCATGGTCAGGATATGCACAAGCACTTGGAATGGTCACTGCATACACACGGTCACCGTACTCTGCGGGAAGGCTGGAGGGGCTCCCGAAGGATGGAGACCATCGCCCAACTGGCCCAGCCCAAAATTTTAAAAGAAAGCCACATAGGATCATCTAGGCAATTTGGAGATTCGGAATTCGAGTCTGGGGAAATAACAATTATAATGCTTCGGCTTGAGCGGCACACGAGGCAGGGTCACCGGTGTCACCTGTCAGGCCTAGGCCTGTCGGGAGGCGGGAGGCGGGTATCGAGATCGTCGTTGTGAAATGTGGAGCTTGTGAAGTTTACACCCCGACACGTGACACATAGGAGAGCCTCCCGGATATGCAGGCCTTCGCTTCAAAGCTTGAAACGTTCAGCACTTGGATCCATGCCGGCTCATTTACTACGTTCGTAACGAATTCAGGGAGTGGATACGAGGACGAGCGAAAAATTGCAAGGTATTCATTAATACCGAAACAGCAAGAAAGGAAAAGGAAAGTGACGAGAAAAGTAAGGAGTGAAAAGATGGTAGACAATAACAGTGTATGCGTGAGTATCAGAATACAACGTATGCAGATGAAAGTGCGTGAGTGACTCAGTGAGTGAACGAATCATACATATTACAAATGCCCCAAACCTCAAGCTTGCTTGAAAGGTAAATACAAGATCAAAAGTCGATCATCTCTACCAATAATAGATACTACTTGCGAGGTGAACTGGTCGGCGAACCAAACGCAGAAGGAGGTCGTTCAAGTCTATTTCGTACCCGCTCCAACTCTCGTTCAAGGCTGCAAAAAATGTATGAATAAATGGATGGTCAGAGCACGGATCAACTCACCTCAATGCTTTCTGCTTATAATCCGCAGCTTCCCGCTCTGCGCGTCTTTTAGCCGACTGTAACAAATTATCTTGCGTTTGCTGTGAAAAAAAAATGTCAGTGTTCGTCCAAAGCAGCACTTCCACCGAAAAGAAACCTACCATAGTATCCATGCTCTTCCTCAACGTAGCCAGCTGCTGCTCATACCCCCTCCTCTCTTCCTCCAACTTGACTTTCTGTCGGTCAATATCCATCTGCTGAGACTTGAAATCTCGAGACAGCCTATTTAGCTTGGATGAATCTGACCCTCGGCCCGTAAGTTGACTCGTGATCTCTTCAATTCGGCTGTCAGCACGCTTGGAAAGTGTAGGTGGTCGAGGGGAGTTGCTGTATGATTTAGTCTCAAGGTCGACGATGCGGACATTGAGTTCTTTCACTTGGTTCTCGAGGTTTGCCTAGAAAATTAGAAAGAGTAAGAGGCGACCAGAGAACGATATCGACAACACAACTCGCATTGATACGATCCAATTCTGAATTGTCCACCCTGACCTTCCCTAGCTCAATTTGGCACTCATTTGCGTATGCTTCAGCCTTCTTCATCCGATCAAATGCATTAGCCACACGGTCTGCCTGCTCTTCCAATGATCTCTCCAAATCATGCTTCTCGAGTCTCAGCCTTTGGAACTCTTGATCGGACGACATCCTATACGTGTCCGCATGGTCGAGCTTAATACCCTCCAGCTCAGCCTGCAACGCTCGACGGGCTTTCTGCAACAGCGCGCGGTCCGCTTCAACATCGTCGAGGACGCCGCGCAGCTCTCGCACTTGGGAATGGAGCGCGACGATTTGGGACTGTTGTTCGGTTTGTGCAGCTGTAGAGGCCTCGTAGGCTTTGGTGAGATCTACGATTTTGGTTTCCATCCGCTCTTTTTCTTTCTTCCAGCCGCCGCTGTTATATACTTCGTCGTCGAAACGCAGGAGGAGCTCGTCGTAGTCGGACCGAATCTTGCGGTTTTCTTCCCGCAGACGGGTTAGGTTGTCGCGTTGGGATTGAAGTTCTGGAGGTACATGTAAGATATTGTTCTGTTGACCCATGATAGTAATTTACCTTCGCTCAATTGTGCCAATTCGGCTGTGAAAAAATAATCAGCATCACGTAGCTTTATATTAGGAACAGCCCATACCTTGATACTTTTTACGCGTCTGATTACTCGTAAAATCGTTATCTTCCATGTCCTTTTGATGCTGCTTCTTCTCGTCCTCCAATTCCTCCGCAAGTCGGTGATTGATCTCGACCAGATCAGAAGAGTCATGACCTTGTTCGTCGAGTTTGGACTCGAGCTCCTTGATTCGCTTGTGCGCAGACCTCAGAGCAGAGTCGGCAGACTTAAGTTTGGAGGATGTCTCTCCTTGAGACTTTTCCAGATCGGATAAAGATCGGCGAACTTGTTGGCAGTAAGAAAGAAGACACCGTCCGCCACTTAGACAAAAGAACTTACCAGCTGCCTCAGCTCTGGCTGCTTTGGCTCTTGCAATTTCGGTCTCTTCGATCTTCTCCAGGTACGACTTTTCTTTCGCCTTGTACGCCTCAATGACAGTCCGCGTCTCTGTGTACGCTGGGTCAAGCAAAAACAGGAATGCATTCGAAGAAACCCCACCGTCTTGTTTGGATTTGGCAGACGACGAAGATATGTCATCTTCTAGTTGACGATTCTGCAACTGTCGCTTGAGCCCTGCAAGATTTCTCAGTATGAATTTGGTGAAAGGAAGGTAGGACTGACCGGAAATTTCACTGTGAGCCGTCTCGAGCTGCGCAGACAATTCCATCGCCTCGGACTGTAATCGCTGCTTAGCCTGCGATATTTCTTGTACCTGGGCCCGCTGTACTTCGAGCTCGGCTTGAACTGTCTTTTGTTGAAGTTGCTGAAAGATATTGCATGAACACACAATATCGTAAACGACGTCAAAGTTCACTCACTAGAGCTTTGCGAGCTTCTTCCATTTGCATATAGCTCTTCCGCTCCTCCGCAATCGTGTTCTGGAACTTACTCCATACAGCCTGTATGCCATCAATCTGTGCAGCCTCAGCGGCCCGGCGAGCTTCAGCTTCCTCCTCAAGAAGCTCCGCTAATCGTGCGTTCTCTTTCGACAGACGTGAGCGATACTGTTGTAAGAATTGTTTCGAGCCATCGCTATTCTCCAAATCGGCAGTCATCTCCCGGATGGACGCTTCCAAATGATGTCGCACCCGCTCAGAAGCTGCCATCTGCAGCTCCAGATATTGTACTTGCTGCTTGAGTGCATTGATTTGGCCGTCAGTAGACTTTCGAGGTGTGTCGCGTGCGAGGTCTCTTGACTGTCTTTTTGATTTGGAAGGAGTCGAAGGGGGTAGGTCGCTGACGGCATAATGGGTCTGAGGATATCGGTTTGTCATATCTGTGAGCTCGTCATCGACTAGCTGAAGCTCTCGGAGTAGCCGAGACTGGAAATTAGAATCCTTCGGACCGCTGTCCAGAATGAGCTGACGAATATCGGCATGTTGTCGCTGTACACGTTCGGCCATTCGCAAGGCATTCAGCTTGGCGTTTTCAGAGCTGTTGACTTGGTCTTCTAGCTGAGCAATACGACTCTGATATTGTCGTTGCACCTTCGCCAGAGAGTCGGCACCCGGCGCCTCGTCTGCTAACCTATCAAGCTCCGCCTCCAGTTCAGCCTTAGACCGCTGGGCAATGAGCAGCTGTTGAGAAAGCTCATCTGTCTGCCGGTGCGCACTTTGGAGATCGATGTGCAAGCGACGAGCTTGTAGCTCGACTTCTTCCTTGGCACGGCGTTCGCGTTCTACATCTGCTAACACCGTCGATACCTTTTCCTCCTGAGCCCTAGCAGCCTTCTCTTTGCCACGCAGCTCCAAACGTTCCCTTTCCGTCTCCCGAAGCATGTCTTCAGCTTCAGCAGTCAGCCGCATCTTTGCCTTCTCGAGAGAGCGGATATATGTGGCTTGTTTCTGCAGCTCTAATTGCGCATCTGCAAGTTGGCGATCCGTAACGCGCTTTGCCCCTTCAAGAACGTGAACATGCTCGACAATAGTCTTGTCTTGCTTAGACTCCAGCTGCTTGATCTCCCACTCCCGATCCTTCAGGTCCTTCAGTGCCTTGTTGAGTTCTCGGTCAGCTTTCACGTTGTGATCCTTGAGGCCGGCCAATTCGGATTTCTGAGTCGACAGGGCCTTCTCAAGCTGCGTACGGCGAGCCAGCTCAGCTTCTAGCTGTTTGCGAGTTGTCTCAAGTTGACGCTCGTTGGCAGTCTTGTCCCGTTCGAGCTGAAGCATGACATCTTCGATGCCATGGTATTTGCTCTGAGCAGCTGTGACTTGACGATCAAGGCTCTATCGAAGGAAAATGAATAAAGAGTGTGCGTCATCAAAGTAAAACGTGCCTCCTTGGCCCTCTGAGCCTGTGCTAGCTGAGAATCCAATTCCAGTTGCCGTGAACGCAGGGCCTGCATTTCGGATTCCATGGTACGTTTTCCTTTCTCCAGGTCAGCCACCATAGTCTGAGATTCGGTAGCCAAAGACTTCGCAGTGCGCTCCTGTTGGGCTAGCGCTTCGTGGGCATCCCTCAATTCAGCCAGCTGACGGCCGGAGTACTCCAGCTCTACCTTGAGCTTGTTCTGGCTCTCCAATGCCGTATGACGTGCTTCAGTTAACTCCTGCTGCAACTTGGAGGCATGCGTCCGGAGATTGCCCAACTCGACCTCTTTACTCTTCTCGGCTTCGTTACGGCGTGTTTCTTCACTCGACTTCGCCTCCAAAAGCGCGCGCAGCTCATCGAGTTCCTTCTCCAACTTCGTACGAGCAGTGTCTCCCTCAACACGGTCCGCTTTCTCTGCATCTAGTTCAGCAGCTAAAGTATCGATGTCGCTCTGAAGCTCCAAAATCTCCTTCGATGATTGCTGACGCTCGAGATTGATCTGGTCCAATTCTTGCTGTAATTCTGCAATCCGAATGTCTTTCTTCTGCAGCATGGCGGAGTATTCAGTAACCGTGTGATCCATCTCGGCAACCTGCTCCTTGGCTTGACGAATTTCGTTTTCGAAGGTGTCGCATCGGGTCTTCAAAATATCTCTTTACAAGTGACGATAAGCGCAAGCCCAGAAAACAAGCTCAATACTCACTTATTCCGTGCTTCAACCTCAAGTTTGCCCTCCAGTTCTTTAACCGCGACATCCGTTCGATCCTTCGCCCTTACAAGATCCTCCTGCCTCTGCTCTGCCAGACTTTTCAAATCTTCGCTCACTTTCTGCAAGAGATCGAGGTTCTTCCGCAATGCCTCGATCTCCTCAGTCGCTATAGCCAACTCCGCCTCTGCTTCTACTTCTCGCGCTTTCCACTGCTTCTGCTCGTTCTCCAAACGCACCAAGTGCTCAGCCGCTTGGTCGAACGACTCACGTAGTTCAGCATGCCGACGTTCGCTCTCCTTTTGCAGAGTCATCGCACGGTCTAGCTGGGACGAAAGCTCGTCAATGTCGGCTTGCATATCTGCAGCGTCCTCCTCGAGCTCAGCTTCCCTCTTCTTGCTTCGCTCCAATAACGCGTCCTTGTCGAGGGCAAGGGCACGCTCAGCCTGAAGGTCATCCTCGACCTTGTGTTTCTCGGCCTCTAATGCCATCTTGAGGTTCTCAAGAGCTTCCTTCTCTTGTCGATCTCGTTCCGCTCGCTCTTTGTGTAACGCCAACTCAGCTTCCTTCCTCCTTAGTTCCTCATCGTTGCGTGTAGCAGCAAGCAGTGGCCGAACCTAAATGATTATCACGGTCAGCCATTACTCTAGGAGCACAAAGGATACGCCACTATCCACCTTTGTATACAATTGCCACCATGACCAATCCCTCAACTCTCCATACACCCTCGCATTCTTCTGAATGGTCCGAATCGCCACCGCTCGATTGAGCACCTTCTTGATTTGCCTCCTAGCCGTCCACATCCTCGCCACCGCCTGCAGCCTCGAGAAGATATCGAAAAGCAACAAATCCCGTCTCTCTTCCAGCTCGGCTAGAACACCAGCTTTAAAGAACACCTTCGACATTCCAATCTTGAACAACGCCTCGTCAAGTTCCAACGCACCAACCATCCTTCGACATGCTTCCCGCCCATCCATATATCCCTTCGGAATGATACCTGGAGTAAGCACCTCGTACCGTTGGCGAAACTCGACAAAGGGTAGACGGTTTGGATATCCTAGTCGTGCGATACGAATACCCTCGAGAACACCGTTACACCTCAGCTGGTCGAGAACTAGAGGTACATCGACACGTCCTGGCTTCTTGACCGCGTTCGGTACTATACACCTGACGAAATGAGGCTGCGTTGCCTGCAGCTGCGCCATCAGACTCCCAAGCTGCTCTTTATGCCTTTGCCCGACCGTCCTAAAAGCACCTCTCTTGATCCCTCTCTTCTTTCCAAGCGAAAACATGTTCATATTAGCTCCGTTGACCTGCACAGAAGTCCCCGAGGAAGGCGGGACCGGCGCATCAGTGAATTCCGCGAACAAAGACGCAACATAGCGTTCAGAAGATGCGGCGAGAACGCGAGTAAGGTTGTCGTTGAGCGGGTCCTTGTTCTTCTCCAACCAGCCCTCCGTGCGATATTCCACCTTCGCCGCATAATGTTGAATGAGGAAGCCTTGTTCAAACCGAGTAGGCTCATATTTGTCCCTCCCTGGATGCTGTTGCTGTGGATCATCAGGATCAGCGCTGACTGCAGCCCAAAGTCCATGAAGCTTGTTCGTGAACGTCGCGTCCGTTGCCTTGGGCATGATACATTCCTCATCCAAACAGCTCAAGATACCGATAGCGCCGCTATTGCCAGTCGACTCTATAAGGTCGATAGTGGGTTGCAAGTCTAATCCAAAGTTCACGTAGTCCCAATTAATACCCTCCCGCGAGTACTCCTCCTGCTCAAGCACGAACATATGGTGGTTGAAGAACTGTTGCAGCTTCTCGTTCGTATAATTGATCAGCAGCTGCTCATAAGTATTGACTTCGAAAATCTCGAAACCAGCGATATCCAGGACACCGATAAACGTTGATTTCGATGAAGGACGGTCGAGAGCTTGGTTGATTCTATTGACGAGAAATCCGAAAGACTTCTCGTAAAGAGTCTTGCAGAGGGCAGATAGTTCATCCAGAGCCTGCTGTCTAGTCCGTGCTTGCGATACCCATTCACGGCCCGCGAGAACACGAGGACGCAGGACAGCGCGCGCGAACTCAACGGGAGGGATCCCAAGGAGATGGCAGACACGCTCGGCTTGAGATGGATCAGGCATGACAGCATCGTCTGCGCGTGTGGCGGTGATGGCGATGTTCCCGATGTGGAGGACAGCAGCAATAATACGGAAGAGATTGAATTGTTCGGCAGCAGTGAATCCTACGACGTCGAGAGCAGCCTTTAGAGCATGCCATTCTTCAAGGTCGTCAACGCCGTCAACCTCTCTTCGGCTCTTGTTGAGATACTCATAGTCCTCGACACCTCCGTCGATCAAGAGACTCTCTATGACCTAGTTTCAGCAAGTTATGGGAGGCAGTAGATTGAGCACACCTTTCAAATCGGCTCCACCAGCAAGCAACTGATAAAAAACGTGGAAACTCCTCTCTGCCTCACTTCTGACGACCACTCGACTCTTCTCCAGCAAATACCAATCGATGTTCGCTCCCGCAATACTTCCATCGGGAGCGAATGAGATCCTCACGAATTTACCGAATCGACTCGAGTTGTTGTTCCTCTGTGTCTGCGCATTGCCGAAAGCCTCAAGAATGGGATTGGCTTGCAGAATCTGCCTCTCGAGCAGACCTAGTCGACCTTTGGCAGTCAAATGGAATCCACTTCCTGTCGAACTGGAAGCTACCACCATGGAACCACGTTTCGTCGAATTACTACGGGGAAGACCGACAGCAGGCATAGAGGAAGTATAGGATTGAGAACTAGCGAGCGTGGGGGAGCGCGAATGGGACGGAGTAGAAGGTCCTTGGTGTACGTCCGTAGCAATAGCAGCAAGATATTGAATAACTTTCTTGGTGCTTTCTGTCTTTCCTGCGCCCGATTCTCCTCTAATGAACAAAATGTGAGGACAAAATGGCAATGGATCGAATGAGCGACACGAACGTGATGAGAATACTCTGATTCTCTCTCTCGTCACCCATGTTCACCCAAGCCCGCTCTGCAACGGCAAAGATGTGCGGTGGATTCTCATCTCTGCGTTTGCTACGATATTGATGTATAATCGCATCCGAATATAAGGGAAGGCTTTGATATGGATTGACTGCCACCAAGAACAATCCAGAGTATGTCTAGCCATCTAACCTGAGTGTACATCCAGAGGCATGAAGGCTAAACTCACGTATATTGCACCTGAGCCATATCTTAGTCTTAGATTATGCACGACGCTGGCTTCATTTAGAAACGTCAGGTCCGCGATATCTTCAACACGATCGAACTTGGGGGGGTTCATCTTGGACAACGCATACAAGGGCACCCGGCGAATCTAAGAGATGTTTAACGCAATATAGCAGTCGATTGAACTTATCCACCAACCTCGCCTCCAGCAGCCATGATAATGTCCCCAAACTCGCCCTCTTCCTTGTTGACCCAACCAGCCAAATACCCTTCCTTGTCATCAGGAACCCAAACCCATTTCTTCTCGTTGAATTCTGCCTGCGCTGCTGCTGCACGGGCCGCCTCTGCGCTCTGAGATAATCGAGGCGCGGGCATGCGGTATGAAGGTAATGAACTACTGTAAGAGTCGGCGGTATGTTGATGGAAGAAAAGGGGGAGAAAACTGAGATGTCGTGGTATATTCTCGTTGGAGTCGTGACGCGTAAGGTGTCTACGCTCGTTTGTATCCGTCCACTAGAAACTGTGCTGGTGGCCACTTCGTGGCGAGAGCATAAATTGAACAGTCAACCTGAGATGAACCGGACGCGCGAGCGTCACGAGCGACTGATGCGCCTAAATCTGGAAGGTGATTAGATCTTCATGATTAGATAACTAACAACGCCTTTTCATCGAGAATCTGGCACTGGCAGCCAGCACAATTGCAACAGCTTTTCGAACGTGCAAATGGGTTAAAATATATTCAAGTCGTACATCTTTTATATCTAATATAATCTATGCTGTATCCAATCTTGTGTCGTCACCTATCATTAGCATCTTGAATTCACTGTTTTGGCACAATCGAGATGAGCGCTGAGCTCCGACTCGCTGTAAAAAACTACACGCTGCAACCCTGCCTGCCATCGTGCTAAGAGGTGCTGAGAGCACGTATTTTATCGGCGCTTGGGGCCAGCATGCATATGTAATAAAAAATTCACAGGCTCGACGCTGAGCATGTCATCTTCAACTTATTCTCAGCGGCCGTGGCCAAAAGGACATTTCTCATGCTAACTGGTCCCCAAACGATGCTTTGTCCTAAATACGGCCACTTTCACGGAATTCGTGCCTATCGGTCACCAGCAGGTCATATATTCGTGATCTAATATCTATTCACCAACTATTTTGTCCGCCTCGATGGCCAATCTAGAGTTCAAACTTGCAGGTTCCAACATCGTCATATCTCAGACCAACTTTGCTTTGGCATTCATCGGTCTATGTGCTTTTCTATGCGCTAGATATCTTCGAAGTCCGTGGCGAAAGCTGCCGCCTGGTCCCAAGGGTCTTCCGCTTATTGGTAACATGCTGCAGCTCGGTAAACAGCAATGGCTTACCTTCACTGAATGGAGGAAGGAATTTGGTCCGTTCTTCGTCTTTTCTCGATGAATTTCTGGATATAAATTTTGAGTCTTTCAAAGGTGATCTGATCTACCTCAATGTCGCCGGTCAATCTTTGATTGTCCTCAACTCTCACAAAGTCGCTACAGACCTTCTGGATAGCCGCGCTGGAAAGTCCTCCGGCCGACCAGGAAACTTTGTCGCCGACTTGCTCACAGGCAATCTTGTCATCGTATTCCTAGGATACACCGACGTGTAAATTTTCTCCTCTACTTCATCTTCCGAGGGTACATTTTTGACATACGCTACACACAGTTGGCGTCGGATGCGTAAGGCTGCTCATGAGGGTTTCAACAAGGCAGTCGTACATCGATATCACCCTGCCCAATTCCGGGAATCCGTTCTTCTCACAGATGGGTTACTTTCGAAACCATCCGATTGGGACAGACATCTACGTCGCAGTGCTGCTTCGTCGATCATGTCGGTCGTATATGCCACTCCTCCTGTTATGTCAGAACAGGATCCTTCAGTGAAGAATGTAAATGATCATGTAACGCGCCTCACTCGGGCAAATTTGCCGGGTGCTCATTTTGTACAATTCATTCCTTGGCTTCGCTATGCACCGACAAGGTAAGTTATATTGTCGTATCAACTCCTCCCTTTGTTCACACAATCACTTCCCACACCTGTTCCTAGCTTGGCAAAGTGGAAGAGAAACGCAATAGAGTGGCACGCTCGTGACTCAGTGATGTTCGGCAATCTTCTCAAAACCGTCGCTAACCACGTGGTGAGACCCATGAGCATTCGTTCCAATATTTGCCGCCTAATAGGTGATCTTAGGAGAAAGGAATAGCCAAACCAAGTTTCGCAGCTACTCTTGTCGAAGATCAAGGCAAGAATAACCTCTCCGAGCCCGAGAATGCTTGGCTTGCTGGAACGATGTAGTGCGTGCAGATTTCGTATCAACAGTCTAGATGATCATCTCACTGTCTACTACCTCAGTGCTGCAGGAGCAGAAACAACGGCCGGGGCAATGTCCTGGTTCATGCTCGCTATGCTTGCCTATCCCGAGACTCAGAAACGCGCGCAAGCCGAACTTGACGCCGTCGTCGGTAGATCTCGTGTTCCTACTTTTGCGGACTTTGAGCATCTCCCTTACATCCGGGCGATAGTCAAAGAAGTTTTACGCTGGCGCCCTGTTGATCCTGTCGGTTTGCCACATCGCACGACGGAGGACGATTGGTATGACGGACATTTTATACCTGCGGGTACAGTCATGATACCTAACGTATGGGGCATGAATCGCGATCCGGAGGTGTACGGTGCTGATGCGGGCCACTTCAATCCTGCGAGGCATCTCGATAAGAAAGGAAATCTCGCACCGGCTACCCCACACACTAAGGACGAAAGCCACGTATCTTATGGGTTTGGAAGAAGGATTTGTGTTGGGAAGAATGTCGGGAATAATTCGTTGTTTATCAATGCTGCGATGATACTCTGGACGTGCAACCTCAAACGAGCGACCGATGTTAATGGAAAACAAATTCCCTTGAATGTCGACGGGTGTGTAGAGGATGGGTTGGTTGTGTAAGTGCTATTTCCTCCTCGTTCTCCTTCGAAAATGCTGACATTAGATGTTCTAGTCGTCCGATACCATTTGATGTAAAGATTACGCCCCGCTTCCGAGAAGCACCTGCCATTCTGGAACAGGAGCGAGATAGTCTTGAACTGTAAGACAGAACGTCAAATAGAGTCGCTCTTCTAAACATGATGTATGTGTACATGTATGACTTGACGACCGAGAGTTCAGGAATATAAACGGATGATCCTAACTAAATGGTGGGGTTAGCGGTTTCCTCACTGCCGAATGCCACTCTCTTGTGCCTTATGGTAAGTGACCTGCGGGTGACAGAGTCCATGGTGTTGATCATTGAATCTGGGAGGAGCAGGGGTGATGAATAGGTGCAATGCGATTGGAGTAAAAACGCCACCTTTCTCTGCAACTTGAATGACATACATCTACTAAAGGCTGATCGAGCGCAGGACAAGTTTCCGGAAGTACGATCAAAGACGGAAGGAGTGATACGAGCGGAGTCTGGGCTCTGGTGTGCAAATCTCTGCAGATCTCAACGGGTATCGGGATTGAACCCATAAGGAACCGAAAGTCACTTTCTGGAATGTCAAAAAAATTTCGAGACACAGGAACCGAAGACGAAACGGACCCAAGTGCACGGGATTACATGAAAGAGAACACTGCTTACGCCGGTCGAGAGGACTCAGACGGGGCGGCTCCAGTAACAACGGTTCGTACCGTGAAGAGATTGAATTAACGTTCCAAAACAAGAGCTGTGCACGGCCACTACTTCCCAAATGCAAGTACTAAATAACCGTGCTGAGCAACCTGAGAATGAAATGCTTATTGGAATTGCATTCAACAAAAAACTGAATTTTGCGGCAAGTTTGTTTGCGATAGTAGCCCACTACGCTCAAGCGCTCACTACTAGCCGCGGCCAGCAGGCCAGTATTGATCGTAAGCCTGATGGCTGGGTTCGAACGTCTATACTTACTTAGGATGGCTTGAACTCGGAATGAATTGAATGTGATATGAGGTATTGCTGATGCGCCGCTCTCACTTTCTCATCATTGTCCGAATGGAAGTCACTGGAAACTCAGCGAGACTAGACATGTAGTATCATCCATTAACGAGTCATTGTGCTCCAGTAGTAGTACTCCGCCACCGTGATAGACAGGTAAAAGAAAGCATGCGGTATTTGAAGGTCGGTGACAGGTAGCCTATCCGTAAACCTAAGGTTGTGTTGACCGAGTAAGTAAAGAACCAACTTGAAGAGACATTCCACTCTGACACCGATACTTGCGGCAATATCCTTCAATCCACTGGTTTGTAGTAGTACCTAATACTTATTTTTATCGTTTTGCTGGCGAAGATATACCTTATCAGTCTTCCAATTCAATGTTTTGTTTATATATCGAAACTATATGTATAATGGAAGTAGTACTAATCCTAATCCTTGACGAAGCCTCCCTTCTAAGATGTTGACAGTCTCAGCTGTATCTGGAGTTTCAATTATAATCCGCTCAAAGGATCCACGTTTTTCACTGAACAATATTATATTCGTTACCGAATACACTTCGGAACAAAACACTTTTCAGTCCCCACAATGTAAGTATCCATTCATCGACACTGAACTTGCTCGCTCACTTGGAGTCCGACAGATTTCCAAGAACCCCGCCTGTCCATCTCAAAGGAAGTGGACGCTTGTGGTCAACTTATCAGAGTTTCGTTCATCGACGCAAATTCGAGCCGATCAATTGATCATAGTACGCCGATGGAGGGTGGCTATTATGTCGGAGGACATAATCCCTCTGACCCTGCACCCTTTATGCAGTGTTCATCTCATAGCAGAGGCGTTGACAGTGAACTCCAATTCAACCTCTCGAGCTATGATCTTCCCCTGCAATCCACGTCTCCAGTCAACCACAGCCTATCGAGTCAATATCCTGCCTTTGATTCAGATCATGCAAGCTTTATTCTTTCTCAGGTGAATATCGAGTCGGAACACTCGTTATCTTCTCCCGCTCCGACTGCTTACACCGAAGCATCTTTGCCACTCGAACAACCTCAGTTCCACACCGATCTCCTTACCTCTTCCACTTCCGCAGAGCTGCTCTCTTTCTCACCAACACAGTCGGTTCTAAGTTTCACCGAGCAGTCCAATCCTCAATCGATTTCCCCAATCGTATTTGTATCATCTGAAGGCAGTAGTGTCAATCGTAATGATACTGAGGTAGCACCACCTGGCAACAAACGCCACACCTTCTATCCCGAGCTTCAATCTACGTTGGAATGTCCGTGAGATCATTAACTCTACAAATTCGGAATAGCTAGCTCACCATATGTAACAATAGCACAATTGCATACTCAACCTTCAACCAAAATTCCAATGACAGCACCTTCACCTGCTTCTGCTACCGGTACCAGTGACTGCTCTCATCTCGCAGAAGACGTTGAACGGGGCCTTTTCATCAGTACAGCACCAACCGGTACCTACATCGATCCAAAGCGCACATTGCCATGTCGTTTCGAAGGATGCTCAAAACGCTTCGCTCGCAAGTACCATCGGCAGGTCCACGAAAACAGTCACAAACCGAAGTTTCGCCTTCCTTTCACATGCAGACATCCTGGTTGTACAGCCCAATTTGGCAGACAGCACGATCGGATGCGGCATGAGGTGGCAAAACATGGCGTTAGGCCACAGCATATATGTGAGGAGTGCGGGAAGTTTTTCGGGTCGAGTGCCAAATTGGCGGTGCACAAGTGCGATCATTTACCTACCCAGAGGCATAGGTATTTGGGAGTCGCAGCTGAAAGACATTCCGATTCATCACGAGGAATACGAGGATGATAGACAGGCTCTACGATGCATTTTAATTACCAATTTGTATAGATAGACTGGAGACTCGCCTGGTCGAAATACGAGGAATCGGGACGCAGGACCCCTGGAAACCTGGATCTGGTTCGCCAATCCAGAATGGGGAAGAAAAGAGTAACACAAGATCTTGACAGCAGAAGATATGTCGTAAACGTGGTGGGAGCCGACTGTGGTGATGATAAGCATCGGACACGCAAATTGGCGTACTCAGTTGATGATGAAGGAAGTTGCGTGTCAGGGAGAAAAAGAGTCTACCTTATAGTACCTGTAAAAGAGATTCCGCGAGCAGACTAACACATCCTGGAATGCTTGAAATTCTCATTCGCAAACTTCCGCCCATGTTAACAGTTCCGCACGTACACTATCGTACGCGGTTCAGTATGTACATGGTAACCGGAGCCTTGCAAAGTGCGGACGTCAGTACTTACTTTGCCGGTGGCATAAGTAGGTAAATAATCTAGATGCCGAGGACACGTGGTTAGCTTACCGGCCTCTCCCGCCACTTGTGGCATCTGCAGGGCCAAGATCATCAGCACCATCATCATCTGGAGGCTCTTTATGCTTCAGCCTATTCGAAGAAGCGTGGGATTGGTCCGGGGGCGGTACTGGTGGTGTCTGAGCCTGCGCTCGCAACGTAGATGAACTCGAAGAGGGTGAGATATATCTGAGTTTAGAGTTGCAAAAAAACACAGCAGGAAGCGTAAGCTGAATAGGAAGAACAAAAACATATGGAAATAAAGAATATTCCAAGCTCACCTAGAACCCTTTCCTGATTCCGGAACCACTTGTGTCCGTGCGGACCCAACAGTCGACCCGCCAAACAACACCGAGGCTAGCATAATAGCCATGAACACCTGTAAAGCCCTCGTCGTTCCAGACACACCCTCGACCCTCTCTCGCTCCCTATGCAGCGCTTCTGTGCGCCGGTGGAAAAAAGTTTTCGAGTCTGCATTATGATAATGGGTGTGATAGGAACTGGCGTCGTAGTGTTTGTGAGGATGGGGGTGAGTGTAGGAAGATGAGGAGGATGTGGTATTAGGATTGGGATTGGAATGAGGGTGCCGGGGGTAATACTGATCCTGAGAGGAATGCGTAAATGAATTTGGCGAGGGCCTTCGAGCCCTATGTTCCCAAGCATACGTCGCACCAGGTCCCCGTCGGTGTGGACTCCATTCTCCGTCGTACTTGGCTGCAGGGTTTGTATACATCTGCGATGCCGATGCCGACGTTGACGACATATGGGTTTGTTCCAGCTTTCTATCGTATGCTCGTCTGACCAGCATATCCGGTTTCAACGTAATTATTCGTAGTGGTGCCGAGACGTACCTCTCTCTGTCGTTACTTAAGATCGCATACGCCTCGCTGATAGCGTTGAATGCTTCTCTCGACTTTGGGTCATCTGTAATATCAGGATGATGTTTCTTGCTGAGCTGAGGACTAGAGGTGTACAACCAAACCACCTTCGAACATGACCAAAACAAATACCTGGTAGAAATGAGACTGAATGTCTCAATTCATGAGCGACAGTGTCGTGAGTCGGAACCATGGGTGGACAAGCGTACTTTGATTTGAGCTTTGGTAGCTTTATGATTGACACCAAGTGTCTTGTAATGGTCTGAACATTGAGCTGAAGAAGAAAAGCATCTGTGTCCAAGGGTGGAACCAAATCCAAGTCCAATTTTCGTCGCGGTGGTGCAGGTCAGAAAAAGCATTGGTGGATATGTATCACTTTCGTCCACGATCACACGATAGTTCCCACGAGCCACGTACGGATTTTGAAAGCTACTACTTGTAAACGTTACAATGATTCTTACTACAAAGCTCTTGCTATTCCAATTTCGCATTTACTGCCACAGGTGAAGCTGCTCATCGGACATCCCGAAGTATCTGTCTCCCTTGACTTCATGCTTCTCCAGTACAGCTCCAATCTCCTGCACCTCTGCAGCAGAAAGCTCGAGGTCTCCAGCTGCAAGATTTTCCAGCGTACGCGAGGCTTTCCTACAACCAAGTACAGAACCATGAGATTTCGCTCAATACGAAGGAAAAAAGCAACGTACGAGGATCCAGCGAGAGGAATCAAGGTAGGACCGAGCGAGCTGACCCAAGCAAGGCAGAGTTGTGCGGCACTGACACCTTTCTTGTCTGCGATAGCCTTGAGCGCATCGACAATTGCGAAGTTGTGTTTCATGTTCTCCTCCTTGAACCGGGTCATATGTCCACGGATGTCGCCCTCTGATGTATCACTCGGTATCAGTAAATCGGTGAAGGGGCTCGAGTCGAGGACATACGTTTCAAATCCGCAGGACTCTTGATTTGACCAGTCAGGAAACCTTTGCCCAGAGGACTGTACGCGTGCATGGTATAATTAGTAGGTTTCTGTACCTCGTGTATTGAGCAACACTTACGAATACGCGAGGACAGAGATGTTCAATTCGCTCGCAGTAGCAATAACCTTCTTCTGCTGGAAGTCGTATGACCAAGGGCTGACTTCGATCTCAGCCACGGACACGGGATAGACCTATTCAAAACCACACGAATTAGTATGAGTGTGGAACGGTGGAATAGAGAAGAGAGTGAGCACGCACAGCATTTGCCTTCCTCAAGGTGTCTCCGTTACATTCTGAAAGACCGATGTGCGAGAACTTGCCCTCCTTGACGAGCGTGACGAGGTTCTGCATGAGCTGCTCAATTGTGACCCTTCGATCAATTCTAGCCGGCTCGAACAAGTCGATCTTCTTCACTGTTCCGAGGGCGCTCTGGATGTTATCGACACTTGCCCTGAGGACTTCGATGCTGGAGAATTGATATCTGTCGGCCGGACAGTGCACGGTTGATCAAAGGGGACACTCACGATCCATCCGGGGCCCGATCTTTGATGCCGCCTTTGACAGAGAGGAAAGTCCTGTCCGCGTATTCGGGGTACTTGCTGAAGAACCGAGAGAGCAACTGAAGGTTGCCCGTGCCCATATCCGAAGCGTAGAACTCGGCTGTTGATCACTTTCATCTCAGCTTAAGGAAGATGAAGGAGGAAGTATGTACCCACCGCTGTTGAGGAACATCTTCGTGCCAGCAGGCAGAGCGTCGATGCCCGATTTGATAGCTTCAAAGCACTGTTCATCGGGGACTGGTGTAGGTGTCCATCTAATCATCCCATATCACCAATGAGCTACCGAGAGAACTTTGGCTATTTAGTACTCACGTCATCATCATTAATCCATGCTAAAAGAAAGCAAAAAGAAATAAATTAGTACATCGCTTGATTAGCACGCTAGACAAGAGAAAAGTACGCACCGCGACACGACCGACGGTAACACCAGAAGCAGTTCCGCCAAGCTTGATAGTTTTAGAAACCATTTTGAATAATGTGGTTGAGCTTTTGAGTACTTGAGTGAAATGAATTGCAAGGTGAGGATGGGGACATGGTTTCAAAAGGGTCTCTTTATATCCATCTTGATTGGAGCCTCCCCGGAAAACTGAGCGGAAAATGACCCGATTATACATCCGCTGCCGCCTGCCCGGAGATATGCCGGTTAGAACTCCGTTCTTCCACTATCCACTCAATACAAATGAACATCTATTTTTCTTGCCGCAACTAAATTACTGCAGCAGAGGTTCTATGACCTAAACGGCCGTAGAGGCTATAGATGGAGCCTTTGTTGAAAGGGTTCACATTCTCAACCTGTCATGCGGAATCTTTGGCACCCTCTACGAAAAAAACGGAGCTGAACCTTGACCGTACGTGATCCATTTTACTCAGCTGAGTCGTCAGTGATGACTCATGACTTCGGTCACATGACAGGTCCTGTATTTGTTTTTACTTGTCTGTGATTCCTGACACACTTCTGTTTATCTGTTTATTTTTCAAGCCAGGTCAACAAACAAATCCGAAAGCGTATGTCTTGGGATATTCATACTAGTGAATAACGTGGACGTGAGTGTAATTTGAGGCCTGAGGGTTAACCAAACTTGTGATTGTTATTCTTCAATAAGTTAGGTGTACATTCTTTGCCTTTGATACGCTAACGAAATTTGATCACAGGTCCTCAACATTCATGATTCAACGCTGGGCATGAATCAAAGTAGCAGCCGTATCAATGAATTCCTCAGGATTGTCCCAATGAAGCTTATAGCACGATTACAAGTTAGTTTTGACGACACACAAGAAGCGGTATGAGGGGCCAACGCACGAAATGGTTTCCATCTGCAACCTGCGCGAACTTGATCGGCCGAACTTGTTTTCCTTGGGCCACGAACTCTTCGTATCGTCCTTTCGTCTCGATATATGCCCATACGGTATGCCAGCATGAACGTGCTGCTCCGAGGTACGAGATTCGGATATTAGGGAACCAAGTTTTGGTTAATTCTTCGTCAAAGAGTGCGCGGTCGGCCTGTTTGGCTATAGTACTCTGCATTGGCTCGAAGTACCTACGTGTATATGGGTGTTCGCCCTTGATGAATAATCCGTTTGCTTAGGATGAGAATTGGACTTACGAAGGGTATTCCGATCTCGCGGCAGCATCATTATCAAATACCTTTGGCACAACTTCTTTTGGGATATTGTCAACCGAACACTTGTCTGTGCGCGGGCGGAAGTCGAGTTGTGAGATGTCGCGAGTCATCGAAGGTGGGTGATCGTAGTAGGAGCTGACCCAGTAGAGGAAAGCGTTGTACGCTGCTTCGGGCGTTGTTAGAGTCTTGTCAGTCCATGGATCGTAGAAGGTTCCATCGGGATTTGGCCCGGGAACTTTATAGCCAAATGCCATGAAAGGAGGATCTACGACACGTTTCTATAAGTGAACATCTATCTTGCTTTTGGAGGAGTTTTGGCGAGCGCACCGTAGATAATGAGGTCTTTTAGGTATGGTTCTATCTTGGTGTAAGTCTCGTTCGAAATAACCTGTGGATGGGCGAGCAGCGCTAGGGCGGTCGGATTGCCCATGGACCAAGGCAAGATAGCTATTCCTCCGCTCTTCAAATCCTCAGATTTCTTTGGAATCTTGTTCTCGTCGATGAACCAGCTAAGAAAGTCTGCTGTGTTCTTTCCGAGAATCTGTAAGAAACTTTCCTTGCCTTCCTTGAGAGCAACGATCTCTTCGTCTGTGAACTTGGAGGAGTTGGGGTATTCACGACGATTAATGATTACTATCCTCAGGTTTCTTGCGTGCGCATAGTCAAGACACTGGTAGAAACCAGCTGTGATAATGAAGTCAATTAGTGGGTTTTCTACCTGTGGAAGGTGCGTTTCACTTACGGCCATAAAATGCACTACCATGGATAATGAGACTATACAGCAGCCTTTGTTAGAGTCTTTCTAGAAAGCTTCGTCCGCAAGACAAGACCTCACAGGGTAGTATAATCGGTAGAATCTGGTGGAGGACCGCTGTCCTTGAAGAACAACTCGGTCCCTTGGGCATCAATAACGGCGGTGGCGGTCGTAGCCATTGAGAATGTGTGAATCACAGGAACTTGAGCCAGTGAATAAAAGTTATTGCTTTTTATGTGAGTATCAATCCGGATGGAGACGCGGTGATAAAGCAGCTAACCCTTTGAGGTCGGTCGTATATTCAGTTCTGTAAGTAAGGACCGCTGACACTCAGCCCTATACAACGTGATTCGTTGTATCAGGAGTGGAATCTGATTGATATATCAGTACATACGTTTATTTGATACATAGGGTGAAGATCTGTTGCGAGATCTACTTACTGTGACGGCCAGCTCGGATGCAATGCATCGTCGGTCACCATGTCTTCAAGATGATACGCAAGGCTACGAGGAACTCATCAAGGTCCGTCTTGAGTAAGTACCTTGTTTCTCCCGCCCCGCCTTAGCATAGGGATGATCTTCTGTTCTGGGATTACATTTAAATTTAAAATAAGTATCAGAAGAGCGAAAGTTTCCCAGAATCTGGAGGGGTGCAGTGCAACATCAGGTATGTGATGATAATGGCTCCAAGTATAGAGCATTGAATTGGTCTCAATCTTCCTGTCACTATGCGCGTTAAGCTAGATATATCTAGGGTTGCACTAGTCTAGAACATTTTGAGGAGGTACTTACAGCTGGGAGGGTATTTGATGCCATCAATGGCTTTGGAACCCTTTGATGATTTTGCGGTAAAGCTGTTCAAACGTTCACGTTCATCGTTATTCTTCATCCACTGTGTTATTTCGAACTCTTGTATGTACATCTCCAAGCTTGCAGACCTCAGAGCCGACTCATGGCGCCAGCTCTTCCCCGTATGTGTTCTATAGCGTCATGTGCTACAGAGATTCCAAAGACATTCCGTATCACCTCGATACGTTCCTGCTCGGTCTTCAGCTCCCTTTTTTGCACGTTCAGTGGGCCTTTATGCAGAGTCAATCGCGAGTCAGAGAGGCTAATGTATCCTAATGACAACTTGGCGATGTCTCTGCCCTTTAGTGAAATCTTTGGTCTGTTTTCTTTGTTCAAAACTCCGTCTGATGATGCCTGTTCAAAGTCTCCATCAAGCATCCAAAAGAATTTGACACAGACGACCTGTGTAACGAATCTAGAGCCTTTTGGGTGCATACACCCATAGAATGAAGCACCCTCTAGATCGTATTGAAAGTACTCGGTTTCGGCAAAGTTGTAGACGACTTTCCAATTTGGATTCGGCTGATCTGTTTCGTGCAAGACTTCGAGTTGCCAGTGTTCGTCGGCGGGGTTTTCTGTTCCATCTGCTCAGTAAGTGCTATCTGTAATATCAATTTGATTCTCTCACCGATGATAGAATCAGGATGAGCTTCCTTCCTGAGTCGATGTTTCTCAAGAGGGGTTGCCCCCACAATGATATTCTTCTCGTCATCCGAAAGCAATATCGGCCTAGCGAGTCCGCCTATTCCGAAGGCGGTGTCAACGACATAAGTCATGTTGCTATTCTGTAACGGTTGCACAAAAAGAACCATATGTGAGAGTTGTGTGTAATTAGGAGGTGCATTTGGATCAGAAGTGTTCCGATTCACGTTCACCCGTGCTTGACCTGGGTATACGCTGTGCATAATCGCGATGAAAGTAAGTATTGCACCATAACTTCTGCCATATACTTACCGATAGCCCAGACCACGAAGCATACCAATGAGCAACCCATTCTTACCATAGCAATAGGAACCACTACCCTCAATAACCAGACGATTGTACAGTCCCTGGTAACTTATGTCCATGCTATGATCTTCAGAACTAATGTTCCACGGAATAATCAGCGTGAACATGATCCCATGCAGTATCATATACTTACTAATGAATTGCTGTGCTTTCAAACGGGAAAGCAACTAGGTGTAAACGGCTCAAGATAACCAGATTGGACAAGGTTGGTTCTGGAAACAGTATGCTGGGATCTACTCTGTCATGAGACAAACCCACGACCTGGGTATATCCTACGACATCAAGCCATTGCGCGATCTGCGATGCGGAATAAGGAGAAGATGCTTTTCTAATCCAAGCCCCGTTTCGAAGACTCCCGTGAGACATGATACGGACAGGTACTGTCAGGCAGATATTAGTACTCCGTGCTTCCCAGAGCCTGACCACTTTTATACTTACAGACGATGTCAGCGTGTTGATCGCCCTCTGTAATTCACGGAAGTCCAAGTATAACAGAATTTGATCCAGTGGATGGTTCGAAGTTGATGTATGATGGATGTAGCCTGACCTCGGAAACCGTTTCGCTTCGAAGATTTGAAACCGATTCCGTTCAACCGAGACTGATTTCATGTGTCTCTGATGATTGAACAGCCTGAGTGAACGAACGCTTGCCCCGAGATTCAGGCCTACTCAGGCTGTAGTGTACAATAAACAAATGGTGCATGATTCTATACAACTTCCCGAACTCGCAAACATCAATCATGATTTTCATCTTACAGCTCCTCTTACAGAAACGATAGGTATCAACTACATGTTGAACGACCGGTAATGTCCATAATAAATAACCTCATTAGATACGGTTCAGACACCGTCGTTGTCAATAGCACTAAGCCTTCACAGAACCTAAGTACAATTGAATCTCGAAAGAAGCAGAGAAAAACGTACTTGGCATTGGAACCTAGACTATTATCTCTGAATCCCGGTTTCGCATCTGGATACGTTTCGATAGTCTTATGCTAAGATATAGATATATCGCTTGAGTGCCCTGGATTTCAACTATGTAGATTTGGGACACTCACTACTTGGACTGCATGCGACATTGTAGTACCGCTTGGACTTCCGCGGACTTTGGACAGCTGAATAGAGAGATGATCGCGGCTGTGAAGAGCATTGCGCAGACTTGATCTGACGTTGAGACTAACAAGCAGAGTGGGCAAGATTGGAATTCAAGCGAGAAGATTGAAATCTACCTTGACATGACGCTGAGTACGTATACTGACGAACCATCAGAATTCGGGTGCACATAAAAGACGAAAGAACTCACACTGGCTACTTGGAATAAGGAATATCATGCTGAAGAAGACATTGAATATTTGATCAATCAAGGATCGACGAACTCATTGCTCACAAAAGAAATGTTCCCGGTTTGGCTAGAAACTGCAACCATGAAATCAGTCTTCTCTTCTGTCATAGGGAAAAAGAAGTTACATACAAGAATCAGATTGAGAAGTGCACAAGTACTTGGAGTAGATTATCAGTCAGATTCGATAATGCTGCGTTTGATCAAGAGTTTAACTTCACCTAGTTGCAATTCCTCGATTCAACGCGTACACTATCATCTTGTCGATGATGGTATTTGTCCTGCGATACAAATCGATAAGCACGTTGAAGTCAGCAAGGAAGCACACAAACCTATCAATCTCGGACTTGTTACCATACAAAAGCCAGCATAGAATTGCTGTAATGAGCATATCGCAAAGAGCAGTAGCTGCGCTTTGAACGGACGTCACACGCTTGATATCGAGCGGAAAGTATCAACGAGGTGCCCATGGTGAATGACAAGTTCCCTTACCTCCGTGGTCGGTAACTTTGTGTATGTCGCTACTCGGACGCTATTGAGATGGTTCAGATAACGCATTTTTTTGTAAGACAAAGAGACCTCACACAAAGACCGTTTGAGCTACGAAGAGGGTACTTAATGTATGGCACAAGTACAATTCTGGACGAATAACTCACCAATTCCCGCCGCTGGGGATCGTTTGATGGCGGTTTATAACGAATAC
>JH814846.1:106135-147770 GCA_000296255.1 Omphalotus olearius VT 653.13
GAACTTGCAGGGCTTTCATTCCCAATTACATCTTTTAGACACGCAAGTTCACTGGCAGTCCAATAACATTAGGCAAGTCAGAATTAACACGTCCTTTGAATGTACTACGTTACGACCTCGACATTCACTTTGGCTCGCGGAGGGAAACACAACCATCCGAGCTATCCTCTACAAACATCCCTGCATAGATCAAGCCTTCATATGTCGCGATGGGTGCTTGGTACCCCTCGAGTGCGATATTGATGGTCTGGGCGTCACGGAGGGATGGGCATATGCATAAGCATCGAATAGAGGATGGGATGAATGGAATGAACATACCGGAGGCCCAATAGGTAGTCTGAGGAAACCAAAATGAAGTAACCCTTGATCAGACCAGTCGTTGAGGAATGGACCGGCGACTTTTGATAGTGGTTTGGTGTTGGTGGAGTAGTAGAGTGTAGTTTCGCTGGGAGGTAATGTTAAATGAAACGGAGATGAACAGGGAGGGGGGACTGGGAAACCCACTTTGTCGACCAACCGACAGTAACAGCAAAGTTATGCCAAACGTCATCAGTAAACTCCGTTACGAAGATGTTCTCCTCTGGGGTGAGTGAGTTGGTGCCTACGACTCTAAGCGTTTTTGGATCTGTGACATTGATATTTTCTTTCGCAGGATCGAATGGTGTACCCGTTTTCAACGCTAGTTGATCCGCACCAAGATCGACACGTTCATGCCACATAGCCTGATACTCATGAGAGTAATTGAGCGGGTGCGAAGGATCGGTGCGGATGGAAAAGTGGATGGTAGTCGTTCCGATTGTAGTAGGGTCGGTCCCGTTGTTGATATCAGGCACGAGTTCTGTACGTCGGAAACCTACTTCGGAGAGTGTGGAGTTGAAAGGGAATATCGAACGGTTGCTGATGCTGATGAGAACTGGTTTGGTGATATTTGGAGTGTCGAAGAGGGATCGAGAAACGTTGGGGAATTGCACGATTTCTGACCAGGTTTCGTTGGCGCCGAGAAATATGCTATTGTTGAAGATTGCTGGAGGAACATCAATTAGGCTGGGAGACTCGGAGAATGTAACACGTACATGTCGTTTGGTCGAATGACTCTGGGGTGTAGATCTGTGGAACACGACCGTCCCAGATTATAGGGCATTCGCATGCAGAAGCATACGGTGTCAGAGCTGCAGCAACGACAAAAGCAACGGAGACGAACATCGCGGCGAAGGGAGCAACGATATTTGCCCGAATATATATTCGTGATCATACACGGCCGTCCCTCTGCTTGACAGACAAAACATTTCATTCAGCGGGAAGTGCGCAGGAGGCGGCGTGTCTGCGCAGCCTTGGCTCTAGCCTCGAATGGGATGACATAAGCACGGCATGTGCCGTAGTCATTGCCTCCATTTGGACACAAGACGGCCGTTCGACATCCATACCAGATCATACTGTAAACTTCCAACCAGCCGTTTACTCAAATGTATTCGATATCTCTTCTACTCGGTCTTCGAGTTCCATAAAAGCAACCCCGTCTTGTGTCTTGGCTCGCGAAGGATAATCATGACGCCGAGCTCTTTAGACCCAAAGGTTCTCGCTTTCATTTTAATCGGACTCGCGTCGTATGTCTACCTGTCTTATCGTCGGAGTCCATGGAGGAAAGTTCCTCCTGGTCCTAAAGGTCTTCCCCTCCTGGGGAATGTCTTGCAGCTAGGTGAAAAACAGTGGCTTACATTCTCTGAGATGAGAAAGTCGTATGGTGAGTTGATTCATTCTAACTGTAGTCGGTAGGCGACTGAAACGTGGGGTCGTTGCCGTTGCCGTTGTAGGAGATATCATTTATCTGAACGCCGCTGGACAACCTATCATCGTTATCAACAATCGTCAAATCGCAGCGGATTTACTTGACAGACGTGCTGCGATTTATTCGGACAGACCACCGAATATCGTAGGGAGCGAGATTCTTTCCGGGGGTTTGGCACTTGGTCTTGGTCGATACACTGATACGTGAGTCCGAGTCCGAGTACACATCCATGTACTCAATGCTCTTCTTCCAATAGCTGGCGTAGAATGCGTAGAGCCGGTAACGAAGGATTCAGCAAGACGCTCGTTCACAACTACCACCGCACTCAATTCAGCGAAGCACTTTATCTCGCAACTGGTATACTTGCACGTCCGTATGATTTGGAAGCGCATTATAAGAGAGCGGCTGCCTCTGTTACTATGGCTATTGTATACGACACGCCTCCTATCACTTCCGAGGACGATCCGACGGTGAAGGCTGTCAATGAGCAGGCGGCGGGTGTTACGAGGGCCTTGAGGCCTGGTGCGCATTTGGTCGAGTTTTTCCCCTGGATGATTTATTTACCTAGGAGGTATGTGCCGGTTGGAGATTGGTTGGTTCATGCGCCTGGCTAACCGGGGTTGGTTTGGTAGCATTGCGAAATGGAAGAGAGAAGCGGAAGATGCGTTTGAGAATTCTACAAAGATGTTTGAAGGGTTGTTCAGGACCGTTGGGGATCGTTTGGTGGGTCTTGGCTAGTGCCGCTGCTTTGTGGCGGGACACTCGCTGATACACATGTTCCTTTTTTAGGCGAAGGGAGAAACTAGACCTAGTTTCTCCGCTAACCTAATTGAAAACCTCACACGATACAATATCTCCGAACGCGAAGGCGCTTGGCTCGCAGGATCCATGTAGTCAGTCCCTGTTCTCTTAATCCCCCAACCCCCCACCGCGTTTACTCATCCCCCATCCCTATGTACAGCGCCGCAGGCTCCGATACAATGTCAAGCGTAATGAGCTGGTGGACCCTCGCCATGATCGCCTATCCCCAAATTCAAAAACGTGCTCAATCCGAACTAGACACCGTCGTTGGTCGATCACGTTTACCGACGTTCTCCGACCTCGAGCATCTACCTTACATCCGTGCGATGGTTAAAGAGTCTTTAAGATGGAGCAGTCCGTTCCCTGTTGGTGCGCCTCATCGCGCGATGGAGGATGATTGGTACGAAGGGCACTTCATACCCAAGGGCTCGATGGTTATTGCTAATGTTTGGGAGATGAATCGTGATGAGGCGGTTTATGGTTCTGATAAGGGGTTGTTTGATCCTGGGAGGTATTTGGAGTTGGATGAGGCTAGAGGGGGGGTAAAGTTGAAAGCGGGCTTACCTGATACGAAAGATGAGGGACATTTAACGTTTGGATTTGGGAGGAGGATATGTGTTGGGAGACATGCGGTCAATAATCAGCTTTTCATGAATATGGCGCTTTTGCTTTGGATGGTTTGGATTGAGAGGGATGGGGAGGAGGAGGTTGATTTGGAGGGGTGTGAGCCGGATGGGATTTTGATGTGAGTATGGGATGGTTTGAATGTTTGGAATGTTGGGTCTGATTGTTTTTCTCAATAGTCGACCGAAAGAGTTCAAGTGTAAGATTACACCCAGGTTTCCTGAAGTCAAGGCTATTGCTGAGCAGGAATTGGAGCTTTTGTCGAGGTAGAACTAGTATGATGTGTATCCTGTACTTGGGAAATGATGTTGGATTTGGGAACTCTGAATGACTGGATCATCGAGGACAGTTACTCAATGTAATGATACTACTATGTGAGTGTACATGTGAGGTATCCTTCTCTGGTGTGTAGTAAGGCTTTCTTTCAAGGGAAAGACCTTGTTAAGGTGCTAGGTATGGGTGACATCTCTTAGTCCTTGGATGACTCGCTACTACTACGCTCGTTGTGAGTATCGAAACTATCTCAGCGTTCAAGCTCGAGTTCGGGGTATATTCTAGTTGGTAAACGTTCTAACTGATCTACCCTGGAAATCGACTCGAGGTTGCGTTCAGACCCATTTAAATAATAATATGTGAAGCTAGGGAAAAACGGCCGTGTATTGGTACTTACGGGTGGTACCAGAAACGGCCGTCCAACCATCGTGAGAAAGCCACTTTCTACCCTTCGACGACCGTGACCCATCCATTGGCCAAGAAGATACGGAATGCGATTGTTTATCGTAATAAGAACCTAGACCGAATAAGATATGTAGTATAAGTACGTATTACACTTGTTTTATATCAGAATCTGACTGCCAACCTCTTTCTAGTCACTACGAACGATGGTGTCGCCGATGGCGAGTCTAACGAGTCCTATACTCGATTTCTTCCAGAGAAATCAACACTTATCCTTGCTTACGCTCCTTGGGATATCGGTGTATCTCGTAACTCGATATGTTACCAGTCCTTGGAGGAAACTCCCGCCTGGACCGCCTGGTCTTCCGATTTTGGGTAATGTGTTGCAGTTGGGAGGGAAACAGTGGCTTACGTTTACCGAGTGGAGAAAGACTTATGGTAAGTGTACTTTTGTTGTGGGGGGTTCTTAACTGACGTTGAGAATTTTGTTAGGCGATTACTTTTATTTGAATGCGGGGGGACAACCGCTATTGGTCGTTAGCTCATCAAAGGTCGCTGGCGATCTTCTTGACCGTCGTGCAACGATCTACTCTGATAGACCGAACAATGTCGTCGCGAATGATATCATGACGGGAGGGTTGCTTATAACGTTTACTCATTACAACGATGTGTGAGTTCCCCAACCTCCCTACCTCTACAAACCTCTCTGACTCTGCCATCCCAGCTGGCGTCGTCTCCGCAAAGCAGCCCACGAAGGACTCAACAGACAAGTCGCACATCGATACCACCGTACACAAACAAACGAAGCTATCATCCTCACAGCAGACGTCCTTTCCGATCCCGAAAATTTTGACGATCATCTCCGTCGTACAGCCGTTTCTGCGATAATGACTATGCTGTATGATGTTCCGCCTATTGAGTCACAGCAGGATCCTACGGTTAAACGTATCAATGAGTTTGTGGTACGCCTTACGAGGGCTGCGTTACCTGGTGCACATTTTGTGGAGTTTTTCCCTTGGATGAAGTATATCCCTAGCAGGTGGGTGGGTGTGCGAAAAGCTGCGCGTTGGATGATATTCACTCGGGACTTTTTCTTAATAAGATTCGCAAAGTGGAAAAGGGAAGCAGAGCAGGATTTTGCTAGTAATTGTGTGCTTTTTGAAGGTCTTTTCAAGGACGTACAGGATCGGTTGGTGAGTACTTGTTTTTATATTCCCGGTGTTCAATTTCTCGAAGCTCACGGGGAAGTTTGTTTGGAAATTAGGAAAAAGGTGATGAAGGATCGAGTCTCTCAGCGTTCCTCATCAAGGAAGCTGAACGTCATAATATTGCGATGAGAGAGAATGCTTGGCTTGCTGGTACTATGTAGTACGTCATCTCTTCGTTTTCATGTTTCGTCTTTCCTGACATGCGTACGTCTCTCTTTCAGTGGTGCGGCAACGGATACTAATGCGGGAGTAATGGCTTGGTGGATATTCGCTATGTTGCTTTATCCCGAAGCTATGAAACGTGGTCAAGAGGAGTTGGACAATATCGTGGGGAGAGATAGACTTCCTTCGTTTGCTGATTATGACTCTTTGCCCTATATTCGTGCGATGGTTTGTTTCTCGCTTTCTGGCTGCAGTGCGGTTTGTCTGATGGTCAATGTGCGTAGGTTAAAGAAGCTTTGCGTTGGCGCCCACTCGTACGTCCGTCAAATCATGATTTCTTGGGGGCTTTCCAGGTTCATCAAAGTGTAATGTGTACGTTTAGGATCCGCTAGGTATCCCTCATCGATCTATCGAGGTACGCACCTTTCATTCCTCACCTGGTCATTCTCAACGTAACCAACTAATTTCCCATACTCAGGACGACTGGTACGACGGCCACTTCATACCAAAAGGAACCATAATCATACCCAACATCTGGTCTCTAAACCGCGATCCCGAGATCCACGGTCCTGACGCAACTGATTTCAACCCTACTCGTCACCTCGGTTCCGACGGTAAGATCAAGGCAGCCCCTGCTGATACGAAAGAAGAAGGACATTTTACTTATGGATTTGGGAGGAGAATTTGCGTTGGGAGACATGTTGCTAATAATTCGTTGTTCATCGAGATCGCGATTATGTTGTGGGCTTTGAATTTTGAGAGGGCGAGGGGTAAGGATGGGAAGTTGATTCCGCTTGATGTTGATGGGTGTTGGGAGGATGGGCTTGCTGTGTATGTGTTTTCTTTTTTGGAACTCAATAATTATTTTGGTGTGGATTCTGATAGAATTTTCTTGTCCGTAGACGACCTGTTCCGTATGAGTGCAAGATAACGCCTAGGTTCCCAGAGGCGTTTTCTATTTTGGAACAGGAGAAGGAGAATATCATGCGGAAATCGTAGATAGATGATGGCTCGGGGTAGTGGTCCCTTGTGTCATTAGACTGGCAATGTGTTGCGAATGGAATCAGAGCGGCAGTGGTGGGTAGAGATTCTAGTTCATCTAGTAACGCTTGGTGCAATTTAATTGATTGATACTACGAGGTACCAATAGTGTTTGCTACGCACTTTTACTCTTCACCGTTTTTCTTCTTTAGCGGTGATGCGAGTATAAACTTAAAGGAGCTTCCTTCGATGCCAATAAGCTCTGTGATATAGATCTATTGGTTTATTGACGAGGTTTTTCTCAAGTCGGGATATTTGCGCCGAAATATGTCTCTCCCCTGCCACTGCGGCCGACGGCGATCACCATGATAAGATAAGATCTCAGAAGGGTTTACTAACGGCAGCTTTGACTGGCCTAATCTAGGATGTGCGGGCCGCTTTGATCTTTACTCCCAACTCAGTATTCTAAAACGATTCTAATGTGAGTGGGTAACATAATATAAGGATAGATTGAAGGATGTTTCTCTATTTATGGAATGGATATGATAAGGCTGAATGGGAAATGGTGTTGGCCAACTCTAGATACGTATATACCGTATACCTATGTACTTAAATATGGCTCTCCACCGAACACCCTGGAGCCCGTAAATGAACCTATGTATCTTATGACTTAAGTACTTTGAGCGGGTTGAGCTGCGTTCGAATCTGATTCATATTTCGGTGTAATAGTCGCCTCTTCCGTCGGCATGAGGTCCACCCAACGAGTTTTCTCGATTTCGGGGCCTTTGCCACGGAAGTACCTCCAGCTCTCGAAGCTCCAAGAATCATTCCCGCGCACCCAGTTTCCGAGTCCGTCAACATAACGACGGATCTGAGGGTCAATTTCTGGGCCCCAGCTTGGGAGTTTCGCGAATGTGTCGAGGAATTTATCGGCTATGTCGTCGTGGAATTTGCCAATCCATTCCATTGCGCCTGGGAGATCGAGGTTGTACTGGTTCATGACGATAGTGACCAGGTTATGGAGGTCGTCTCCGTGTGCTTGCTCGACGTTGTATGAGCATAGGTCCTAAGTGAATTTTGAGAAAAACGGCGCTTTTTGAGGGTCAAGATGATGTGAAAGGGCTTACATTACCGATGATGAGCATGTCGATGCACCAAAGAGAGAGATCTTTGATGACGGGGTGTCCCATGACCTCATCTGGAATGTCCATGGTGAACTCGAGCAAAGTGAATGAAGGCTTGGCACCGATAGTATCGCGGCGAACGGTGAAGTAGCCTTCAACATCACGTATGTGGTTGTCGGCTCTGTCGGTAGCTTGCTGAACAACAGCGTCCGTGTACTGCTGATAAGTGTCGATGAAACGGCGTTGAGCCGTGGGGGTAGCGCCCTGCATGGCACGTTCCCAGAACCTATTCGAATAAAGTATTTTCAGTGGAACACGAAAGAGAGGGCTTGGTGGAAACCTACTGTCTATGAGCCTCACCGCCTATGAATTCGCCTCTCGGGCGTGGGACGTGAGGGTTACGAATCGCATCCATAATTATGTCGGCTTGTTGACGCACGGTTTGGGGGTCAGCAACGTCCGAGTACTCGTCGAAGATGAAGAAACAGTTCATGAGATCACATCCTGAACGCAGACAATAGAGATCGGCAAGAGGGAAGGCCAGGGAAGCAAGAAGGTCTTTGTACGTCTCGGTCAGTACGCTTGAATTCAGTCTTTGAGTATGAACGACACACTTACTGAAGTCGCACAAATCGAATGCTTTCTGAGATCTCTCATTGAAAGCGTTGAAGCTTCTGAGCCAGGCAGCAGAGGCCTTTTTCGCTTCAGGATAAGCTGGGTTGAGGTGACGGGGCCATGGCCAGTTAGCAAGGGTATCAGGGATGTAAAACCTATCGATTTCGGAGTTCTTTGCAATCATGGCGTGGCGGACAGATGAGATAGGACAGCTGAGATATCTGGTCGTCTTTTATTCGTTAGCATAGCGGACCACCAATGAGATGAGAATATCATTACTGCGTGGCCGCTTGGCGCAGAAATTATGATTCAGCTATTACCATAAGTGGACTGTTTTCTGTGGTTTTCGAATGAAAGATTGCAACATTGTGGCTCGGAAAAATTCAGTGCCCTTTGTGCTTGGGGTCCGGGTGCGGATTCGAATTACGCTATTCAGTACGCTCGAGAATACTGACTTATCTTCGATTTTCAAGCCAGGGACTCTGCGCGAGCTCTTAGCATGTAACGAGTAAATCTCTCGGAATATAGAGGAACTGAGACCGGCAGGAAGCAGGGCTTTGGATGAGAAGTTGTTGGATGTATCGGATCTAGATCTATTCAGTTGTCAACGTCGGTCATTCATCAAAAGGAGAATAGTAAGTTTCTTGTATGGTCAGCGTACACAAGGTAATACATAGGTACGTCCCAATGGAGTCGACGCACAACGTACGGCGGAAAATGAAGTGAACGTTGAGTACGGACGAGTAGAGAGCACGTGATGCGCTGATACGGCAGTCCTCACTCGAACCCGCTACCTTCTTGTCCATTCTCCATTTGTACCGAGTTCTGAACGAAGGTGGCGAGCATGAACAAAAGCCTCAAAATGGTTACACGAGAATCTCAACTTCATTTGACTGACCCACGTTGCAGTCTCGTAGATGACTATGGCTTTCAATTGGAATTCAACGCTGGCGACAACGAAGGAGCTACTCACGAGTGTGAACAAGATCTGGGTCTTTCTGGGCATTTTTGCTATCGCCAGAGTCATCAGCTCCTCTCGTATCTCGTGGAAGGGAAAGCTACCTCCTGGACCAAAGGGCCTTCCACTTGTTGGCAATCTCTTCCAGGTATCGACTGAAGCATGGAAGGAATTCACTCATTGGAAGGGGGAGTTTGGTACGTGAAAGTTTTAGTACTCTTCACGCTACAAGTTCTTACGCATGAACTTAGGCCCCCTTGTGTATCTCAACCTAGCTGGAAAGAATATGCTCATCATCAACTCTCATAAGGCGGCAGCAGACCTTCTCGACCGTCGGGCCGGGATATACTCTGACAGACCTCGTAACATTGTCGCATCGGAAATACTGACGGCAGGCTTGTTGGTCGTGTTCAGACGGTACGACGACCTGTGAGTGCGAACCAAACTTCTATCTTTCACACCTCTCATTGTTTCCTTTGCAGATGGCGGCGGATGCGTCGCGCAGCCCATGAAGGTCTTCACAAGGGCGTTGTGAAGGACTACTATCCCGTTCAGACAACCGAAGCGATTTATCTTGCCGATGCTATACTCCGAGATGCCAAATCATGGGATAATCACCTGCGTCGTGCTGCTGCCTCTGGGATCATGAGTCTCACTTACGACACGCCTCTTATTAAGGACGAGAACGAACCATCCGTTGCGTACATCAATGACTTCGTTGCGCGGTTAACTCGGGCTGCCTTCCCTGGTGCACATTATGTGGAGATGTTCACCTGGATGAAGTATCTCCCCTCTTCGATCGCACCTTGGAAGAAGTATGCGGAAGACTGGTACAAGAGGGACGAAGTGATGTTCAAAGGGCTATACAATGATGTCCGCCAGCGTGTGGTAAGTGTCATGATTACTGAGGCATGACTACTGCTGAGAACATTTATAGCTTTCTGGGGACGAACGGCCGAGCTTTTGTGCGACAATCATCAAGGATAAAATGAACGAATTCAATGACACTGAAGCTGCATATCTTGCTGGAACAATGTAGTGAGTATCTGATTATCGTATGAGAAGTGAACAGAATTCAAGGACTTGTTGTATATAGCGCAGCAGGTGCCGAGACTGTGAGACATATTTTTTGCCTCTTGCTTGCAGACACTTGCTAATATCTCGCATAGTCATCTGCTGTTCTTGCATGGTTCATGCACGCAATGCTTCTCAACCCACACGTCCAGAAGAAGGCTCACGAAGAACTCGATGCCGTCGTTGGTCGTTCGCGTATGCCCTCTTTCGCCGATTATGAACACCTGCGTAAGATTCTGAACTTCTACTGGCTTGTATGGCTCTCACGTCTGACCTACAGCTTACATCCGCGGTATCGTCAAAGAAGCACTTCGTCTGCGTCCTGTTGACCCCGTTGGTCTGCCCCACCGCTCTATCGAAGACGATTGGTACGAGGGTTACTACATCCCGAAGGGTACCACCGTCATCGCCAATGTGTGGTCACTGAACCGGGATCCTGACATTTATGGTCCTGACGCCACAAAGTTTGTTCCTGAGCGACACATAGTCAACGGAAAGATCGCACCGGCAGTGACAGATACCAAGGACGAGTCGCATTTTACATTCGGTTTCGGGCGTCGTATCTGTGTCGGACGACACGTCGCGAATAATGCATTGTTCATCGATATTGCGTGTATCTTGTGGGCGTGTAACATCCTTCCACCGAAGGATGTAAATGGTAAAGACATTTTGCCAGTTGACGATGACGAAGTAAATCATGGGCTTGTTGTGTGCGTCTCATCTTTTCCCGCGTCCCTTACATAACTAATTCTTTCGCTATTTCTTTAGACGGCCGGTTCCCTTTGACTGTGTTACTGGGCCCCGTTTTCCTGAGGCCACCGCCATTCTTGCGGCAACTAAGGAGGTACAAGGGCTCTCATGATTCAAAAACGTCGCAGCATTGGAATGCAGGTGGAAGTTTATTTTTCGCTTGTTGTATAGTACATCTTGGTTTAGACTATTGCAAAATGCAGCCCCTTCTAAATCTCATGTCTCGTACATCATAATCAGTCTTCAAGTTGCAAGGTGGAAGTTGGATGAGGAACGAACTGCGGAAAAGCTTAGTGCTAGACTCCTCCTTTCTCTGTTAGATACAAATGCTCCTGCCACGTTCAAACATATGCCAACTGCGTACGGACGACAGGAACTCTAGCCTTGTCCACAGACCTCCATAATCTACGTACTTCCTTATTTTCTTCTACGTTTCTCTCTAGTGAGAGAAGACAGAAATGCACATCTCTTGCGTTGGCTGCAACGATTTCTCGACTGGTACTTGGCCATACTCGTTCAACGCGGTGACCGCACACTACATCCCCAGTGGATGATGTTTGCCTGTAATTTTTGTGGCGACTAAGGAGATGGAATAGAATTTTGTCCCTCAGCGTGTGACTAGGCCCGACAAAAGTTCCCACAGTACCACCTCCAGCGAAGTGAACCTACGATCGTCGATGTAGCGGCCTTTGAGGATCGCTGGCGGCATACTCTACCTCGTTCTCCATCAACTAAATGGATCTCTGTCCAACATTTCGTTGCTCTATCTGGATGTTGTAAGGCCGTTACAGTTCGCCGTCCGCTTCCCATCCATGCTCAGCGGCAACAGTGATATGATGAGCAAGCAGTCTATCGCAGTACGTAAACAACCAAGGCTGTAATTTTCTATGCTGAAAGTATCAATGTAGTATAAGAGCCTTTCTAGCAGTGATCGCTATGAGTAGAATCAATTCAAGTTGATTTTTCATGACTCCGGAAGCTTTTGCGTCAACGAAGTTCGACGTCGTCATCGTGGGCGGAGGGACGGCAGGACTTGTCCTCGCCAACAGACTTACCGATCCCAAATTTTCGCCCCCTCTGCGTGTCGGTGTCATTGATGCTGGGCATTACAGTCCCACCGGCGACCCGGCCATCGATATTCCATATGGTGCCAATACCTATACGCAAGACGCGAATGTGTTTACTATCGGAAATCCGAAGTACGACTGGCTTCTCAAGAGTGAACCCCAGTCTTCATTAGATGGAAATGTGATTTGGTATTTCCGGTACGAGCTCATTGTTTCCTTGGGTGCTTTCTCTAGTTTACGCCTTGTTTATCAAAGCGGGAAAGTTCTGGGTGGTTCATCTGCACTGCACGCTAATGCGTGGCAGCGTTCGGCGAAGGACGATTATGATGCATGGGGAAAGGCATTTGGAAACGGTGATGGCTGGACTTGGGAAGGCCTCTTGCCCTATTTCGCTCGTTCGGAAACTTGGACCGCTCCTCCATCTGGTGAAGATGCTCTCGTGGCTCCTGGTACCAGCGCGCATCATACATCTTTGGCTTCGGTGCACGGGAAGGACGGACCTCTTTCTATCAGTTACAACAGCCATCTGTCCGACGTGGATAGACCCCTCACTGAGGCGATGGTCAAGCTTGGTTTTCCTCTGAACGATAACCCGGACGATGGCAATATCGAGTACCTTCCTCGAGATGGCATTCCCCGTACCGTAAATCCGGAGAAGGGAACACGTAGTTATGCCACGAGCGCTTACTATACTCCTGAGGTGCAATCGAGGAAGAACTTGTCTGTCATCACAGGCGCTGTGGTTAGTCGTATCATATGGGATAAATCGAACGTCGGTGGGAAGGGAATAAGAGCAAGCGGGGTCGAGTTCGGTGTGGAGGGCAAGAAATACGTAGTGAATGTTGGAAAGGAAGTCATACTCTCTGCAGGTCAGCACACTTCGCCTGCTGGCAGCGATTACTGCTCGACTGACTGGGTATTGTGGGTCAGGATCTTTGAAGTCACCTCAGATCCTGGAACTCTCAGGTGTCGGAAACGCGCCTTTACTCGAGAAACTTGGCATTCCTATTACACTCAACCTACCGCAAGTCGGGGAGAATCTGATGGATCACCCCGTAAACATCTCTGATTTCAAGGTCAAAGACGGTGTAGAGACTTTAGGTGTGCAGTATTTTGCGATTTACCATGACAGTGTCACCACTTACTCATTTCGTATAGATACATTAACCTTTGACGACAGCTTCAGAGAAAAACACAAGGAACTATAGTAAGGGTAAAATTTGATCTCCATGTATCAAGGAATGTTTATGCAACTTCTAGCGACACGAAACATGTAGGGGCGTTCACGTACACACCGCGAATTACAGGCGCTTTCCCGTTGCAAGAAATTATTTCGTCGGAGAAGTATCAGCAAATGCGTTCAGAACTTGATAGCACTTTGAATGACATGAACTTAACGCCACTTCAGAAGGCGCAATATACGGAACTCAAGAAATGGCTCGATGGAGGGAAGCTTGGACTAGTAACGCCCGCAATGGTACCGAGAGGAGGAATGGTCAGCGCAATGGAACCAAACTCTGCGTACTTCAGTGTCATTGTGTTTCAAGGGGTAAGATTCACTTATGCTGAGGAGAGCATGCGTTTACACCCATTTTTGAATAGCACGGTTTCTCTCGAGGATCAGTGGTAAGTCGCGTTCAGGAATATGATGTATTTGCGTGAATTGAGGAATGTATTAGCATATCAACAGTACGGATCCTGACGCCTCACCTATCATCAATCCCGAGTTTTTGTCGCTGAAGTGGGGTAAGCTTTTCATCCACGCACTGTACTCGCATTGGCCTAATACAGAGCGTCAAGACCTCGATGTCCAGATTCTTGCAGCTCAATTTGTTCGAAAATGGGTCCAGACGGAGCCTGCTGCTAGTCTGGTCGCTGAACTGCACACACCTTCTGCAGATGTTCGGGATAGGGATCAATGGGCGACATTTGTGAAGAGCAAGCTTGTAGTGAGTAGAGTTTTATGTTCTTATTCGTGAGGTGGTAGGTGTTGACGGTTTTTGTAGTCCATGTCTCATCCCATGGGTTCGTATTCTGGTTATTCTGCCTTTCCTTTTAACTCTGTTCATACTAGGTACGACTGCGATGGCATCTGAGAGTCTTGGAGGTGTGTGTATCTGTTTGGTCTGATAATGTTTTTATTGAAGTGTCCCCTAGGGGTCGTGGATGATCGTCTCAAGGTCTACGGTCTCGAGAACGTTCGAGTAGTTGATGCAGGTATCATCCCCATGACTTTGAGTACGCCTATACAACCTGCGGTATACGCGTTGGCGGAGAAGGTGCGATTATTGCTACCAATCAAGAGTTTACCTGATTTTCTTTCTCCATAGGGAGCGGATCTGATTCTGGAGGATTTGGGCTTTGGCCAGCGTGAACCTGGCAAGTCCGCTGATTGTGCTTAAGATACTGCTCGTGAAGTGATTACAAATGTACTTTTATCGTTACAGAGCGAATGATCTCCAATTCTCGTACATATCCAATGCGTACGCTTGGGCCCAATGGGCCCGCTGTTAGTGCTATCGGATACGGTACAATGGGTGAGTTACATCACAAAGTTGAAGCTAACATGTTACTGAAATGAATACAGGCATCGGTGTTTGGTACGGGGAACCAAAGAGTGAAACGGAAGCTCTGGAGCTCATAGACTCTGCCCTTGCCTCCGGCCACACCCTCATCGACACATCTGACTGCTATGGTACTGCAGAGGCCATGGTCGGTAAATGGCTCGCCAAGAATCCCTCCCGCAGATCGGAAATCTTCCTCTGTACCAAATTCGGCGCCTGCAACTTCGTTAGATCGCTCGTAGACGATTTCGTTCCAGAATCAGATCCGGCATATGTCAAGGTCGCGTTATATCGCTCGCTGTACATGCTCAAGACGGATTATATCGATTTGTATTACCAGCATCGCGTGGACCCTCATGTGCCTATTGAGGTTGTCATGGAGGCTCTGAGAGAACCCCTCGAGAGGGGTATGGTGAGATATATTGGTCTTTCTGAGTGTAGTGCGGAGACTCTCCGGAGAGCGAAAGCTGTGAAGGGTGTGGGCGAGAAGATCGTGGCGATTCAAGTAGAGTTCAGCCCGTTTTCCTTGGATATCGAGAAGAACAAGCTAGCTGCAACCGCAAAGGAGCTCGGAGTCGCTATTGTCACCTATGCTCCTCTCGGCCGCGGTCTCTTCAGCGGAAGGTTCGTTTTTGAACTTTCTGCTTGGTCTCATCGCTTTTTACCACCCGCCTTCTTCCAGGTATCGCTCTCGAGCCGATTTCGCGGAAGGTGATTGTCGGTTATTCTTGCCTCGGTGGACCGAGGAGAATTTCCCGAGAAATTTGATTCTCGTTGACCAAATGAAAGACATCGCGGACAGACTTAATGTGACTGTCAGTCAGCTTACGCTTGCGTGGATTCTTGCTCAAGATCCATATTGTAAGGCTTTCATTTCCGTGCATCACCCAACCCGCTAACTCGCTCGATTTCATTCTAGGGATCCCGATTCCTGGGGGTATGACTGTCGAGCACATCAAAGAAAATGCTGGAGGAGCTCTTGTTTCGCTTTCGGATGAAGATGTGAAGCTGATTCGTGAACTCGTGGAGAAAGCGGACAACGGTGGAGAGAGGTACCCGATTGAGTTACTGGGCACGCTCTATGCGGATAGTCTGCCGTTAGATAAATGGACGGGAAGGAAGGAAGTTTGAATACGGTGACAATTTTGTACTGTATAGATGTAACGATAGAATGAGGCGTACGCGATGGTCCCGTGACGACACGCGTCCATCAATTTCAAGCTCGTTGACTATCATTCCGCGCGTCTTCCTCTCACTCTTCCATCATCTCTCGTCCTCGGTCCACACCATTAATTAGCAGCTGAGCTTTGGGGCCCGAAGTAGTCGCTGCTAGATGTGTTGGTAGGCCGTGCTGTGCACGTATATATCCGCATTGATGGACCAGACCCCTGGAACTTGATGTCGATTGTGCACCGAGGGATTCTTCTTCAAGTCAGACTCGTGAACCTGACCCCAGGAGCAGGATCTGACAGCGAGGAACACTCAGGATGATGGACCGACCCCTGGAACATCATCCCTGTACTGGAGAGTTTGTGTAGAGTGCCGTTGGTGTCAACTGGGATGTTGCGATGCGTGAACCAGACCCTTGGAGCACGCGTCAAAGCTTCGAAGTTGATACATTGTATAAGTATGCTTGTGAAGGGGCAACCAGACACGAACCTGACCTAAGGAGCGTGTGGCGCCCCTTCCGAATGCCATGTTGAGGGAAAACATTGACCGCCTGGGTGAGTTCTTGAGGATTGGATGTGTTGCTAGGTGACTTACTGTTATATATGATAGGGTCTATGCGTTACAGTGGTCAAGTCATTTGAGTGTGAACTGTAAGTACGCCGAGGATGAGTTTGAGCTACTACGAGTGAGCCTTGTATGTCCACTCAGTGCCCTGGTGTTGTGAAATGGCAAAAAATGCGATACCGATGGAACTCAACGACGCAGATGATGTATTACTCGTCTTATTAGGAAATGGTGACCAGTGGAAAGCTGAGGTTTGGATCGTGAATACTACCGGTGTGAGTGGCGCGAGTTTTTTTTTTCTCACTTGCTTCGTTTTAATACTCGTTGAATTGTCCAGGGCTCGAACTCGGACTTACCGGAATGTATCAGGAATACTTTACTGTCGTGGTCTCCATTGACAATTCGTAGGGTATCAAAAGCATGCTCAATAAGCATCGTCACCCTCCCTCATTCTGAACTTGTATCGCTGGCCATCTGTCACCAAGATTTACCGTAAACTTCCAAATCATGTCTGGGTCCTACATCTTCATCTCAATGACGGAAACGTTTCAATGGCCATTGTACGGCCTTCTTCAGCCATGATCTCCGAGCACTGTGATCCTTTACTGTGCTTGGATTCTCGACCTTCAAGTTCTCCCCTTCCGGACTCTCTATTCCTAGACTGTTACAACAGAATACAATTTCGTTAGACGGTTCTCCACTGCACTTCAGCAAAATACAACAGCGAAGGATTATTACTTTGATTCCAATTGCTTCTTCAACTCAAGGATACGGCCAATTGTTGCCTTCACCATTTCTTCGATACCAGTAAACTGAATCCCAAGGTCTCTCGTGGCTTTAGTGTTGTCGAACTTAAACGACTCGGCAGTGGCAGCGACTTTGGACAAGTCAACCGGAGGTAGACCGTCCTTGAGTTCTGGGAAGTTTTTGCCGATGGCCTCAACGAATTGATCAGCGACCTGGAGTGGAAGATGATCTGATTAGACGAGGACAATATACATATGCAAGGGAGACACGACATACGTATGTGCCGCCAATCAGGAGGTATCTCTGGCCTTGTGCCTCGTTACGCTCAAGAGCGCGTAGATGAGCTGTGGCAACGTCTCGTGCATCAACGAAAACAGGGAATCCGGTTGCGGGTACGCCGGCTTTGAAGGTACCGTTGGCCATTTTCCACATGAACGCGACTGAGACGTTCAGTGCATTAAGGTCATTGATGATTTGCATCGGAGGGCCGTAGGATCCACTACATTCAAACCGCAAGCAAACGTCAATCCGAGGTCACGACACCTTCCCGAAAGCACGCACCATGGGCATATGACAGATCCTGTCCATGACGGTTTTTCGTCTTTGATGTAGTCCCAGAAAGCGTGCTCAGCAAGAGCTTTTGATGCTCGGTATGCGGCCATGGGTGGCCCAGATCGCGCTTCCTCGAGCGTAACCGGGTTCCACTCGTCGGGAGTTACAACATGACCTGCCGGAAGACTTGGATTGACAACGGCGGCAAAAGAAGACGTGAACACGACGCGTTTAATCTTGGGTTCGAACTTGGTAGCCTTGCACACGTTCAATGTGCCGTTAATGGCAGGGCGGAGGAGATCGTCGTTGTCCTATCGCCGAAGTTTTAGAACAATTTGGGACAGACGGTGTCAGCGCAACTTACGTCTTGATTCCAGTGAGCAGGAGAGGCAAGATGAGCGACGTAGTCGCATCCTTTGATAGCTTCATCGAATGCGCCGTCGACCGCCATATCAGGCACGATCGCGTATGAGTAGCTGGATTTGTATTGGGGGAATCGAGAAATCCATTCCTCGGCCTTTTCTGTGCTACGAGCAGTAGCTTTCACGGAGTAACCATTCTCGAGGAAGATCAAGGCTGTTTGGGAAGCCAAAAATCTGAGAAAGTTCTGAACTTTAGTCGAAATGAGGCAGAATTTTGAGAATACGTAACGTACCCAGTTATACCGGTTACAAGGATGACACCTTTCGACATGATGAATCAATGGGGTATGGCTGATGAATGTAAGAATATTGAGACGAAGCTTAAGCGTTGAGCCCCGCTAGTGCATCAGTTTTAATGTTTGTTGCCGGATGGGTTCCGAGCGATTTGGGGACGCGACACCGCGTTCGGATATTCGGATATTCGGATATAAGCTGGACTCATTTATTTCCGTGAGCGGATATCTCCCGATATCATGAAAATCAGAAAAGTTCTTTCGCTATGGGATTAGTCATTGAATGATATCCATCTACAGGGTCTGGATACAATACCGTTCACGCCATGCTTATTGCAATTGCCTACAATTTTTTTAGTCAAAACTAGAAAATGCGATGCGTTCACAGGGGTTCGTTCACCCAAGGAGGAGGAGGAGGAGGATGTACAAGGAATGTTGTCAAAAATGCCAATACAGTTTCGAAATAGCTTACTGTCAAACTTGTAGTGATACTACACACTGGCTTGAATTCCGTTCGGCTAATGAATGCTGCCGAAACTTGTACTAAGCTCCACAGTGAGGCTCATACCCCTCTCATCAGTGATATTGAAAGAATTCCTCGGGCGTCACGGGTTACTTATCTCTCATGAGCCATCTGCGAGACTTCAAGGATTTCTATAAAATGGGCTTGGGAAAGCATTTTATTTTGTTGTTTACAAGAACTCCTTCGCTATGACAGATCAACTGGAAGCACTTTCCGCTCTCATCTCCAAGGGCGTCGCAGAAATTCGACAGACTTATATTGAACAGAATTCAGAGTTTCCGATACTCGATGATCCTGATGCACCTCCGCACATTTCTGACAACTCGCGGCTGACTGCTACTACCAACCTTGTGCTCGCAGCAGCAGCGCAGCTGATTGATAGGTCAAATACTTTTGTTTGATGTCGAAAGGTTTTTTGTCCATGCTAACATGCTTATTAGCCTGCGAAAGCCATCTGATGTTATCATGGACACGGTTTACTCTGTATGTCTCACACCTTGCGTTGATCCGAGTCTATTCATGAATGCCTGGAATAGATGCACACAACATCAGTCATTAGGACGGCCGTTGAATGTGGCATTGCAGAACTCTTACGAGAAGCGGGGCCTCAGGTAAGTATCTGTACCACCACCTAAAACAATCTTCTTCGAGATTTGACGATCCGGCGAAGGGGCTACATATTTCGGAAATAGGAAGGAAAATCAACGTCGATCACAAGAAATTCGGTCGGGTCATGCGTTTCCTAAGTGCAAGATATATATTCAAAGAAGTTTCCCCGGACGTCTTCGCCAATAACCGGAACTCTGCTGCACTTGATACCGGAAAACCTTTCGAGACAATTAAGTTGAGGCATGTGCCATTCCAAAAGTATCACCGGTCATTCCTCGCTAATTCTTCCCGCAGGCCTCTAGACAAGTATGAGAACACGAAACCGAATATGGCAGCCTTTGTGGCTCATGCGTATGTGAAGCATTCATAGCCTGTTATTCGATGTTGTTTATCATTGAACAGGTCCTCAGAACCCTTTTCTAAAGGCGCTCTCTTGCTTGATAAATATCTTCTCGATCCAGAGTCATCTTTCTCTGATGACCCCGCTATAACCCCTTTCTCTCGGGCACAGGGCTCTCCAATTGAATGGTTTGACTTCATTGAGAAGCCAGAGAATGAACAATTGCTTCGTAACAATTCTGCGGCTATGAGCGCAAGTGCGACTCTGTTCCCTAATGACTTGTTCGTAACGGGTAAGTAAAGGTTCCTCTCAGTAGACCGCATCTCTTCTAATCCGGAGTTAGCTTTCGACTGGGCATCACTCAAGGAGGGCTCAAAGGTCATTGATGTCGGTGGTGGTGTGGGTTCTTGCACTTTACCATTGGCCAAAGCTTTCCCACATCTACGTTATATCATTCAAGACCGCAATGCAGTCATCCCTCAAGCCATAGCGGTAAACTTTCTATTCATTTCTGTTCACGTCTCTATACTTATGCCGATCTGACTATAAGTACTGGAACAACCTTTATCCTGAAGCCCTGAAGAGCGGCAACGTCGAACTGCAAGGTAGTTCTCATTTTAGTGCCCTAATAATTACTCACCATCCACCCAAGCTCATGAATTCTTCTCTCCTCAACCGATCACCGACGCTGCCGTCTTCATGATGCGATTTGTGCTACACGACTGGCCTGATGAACTAGCGCGGAAGATTATGTCCCAATTGCGCAGTTCAGCCCTTCCCAATACAAAGCTCATCGTCTTGGAGTTTGTAGTGCCGTACACTTGCCATACCGAGTCCCAGTTTGCAGACATTCCGGGCGCGGAAAGTGAACCTGTACCTTATCCTTTGCTTCCGTCTCTCGGACCTGCTACGTCCCATGTTTACTTTGTAGATATGAGGGTAAGTAACTCTTTTTCGGCCTCGATGGAGAGGCTCCTTTGTTTAATCAGTGCATTTGGCAGATGATGACCTCGTGCAATGCACCGGAAAGGACGCTTGGCGCATGGATTTCTCTTGCAGAAGGTACAGGGTGGCAGCTGGAGAGATTGCGTAGGGGACCTTTGTGTGCATTGATTTTCAAGGCAATTTAGTTGTCCGGCCCGGTGCGGCCCGCGGAGTAGAAGGTTCCCTTGTACTTTCTGATACTTACTATCCGAGAACTTGCAATATTCTGAAATAGACAACTCTTACATCCTCTGTTGGTCCTCTCTCAAGAAACCGCGAAAAAGAAAACAGAATACTTAAGCCGGGCAGGATTTCAACGCACCTTCTACCGTATTTCTTCTGTCGCTGTAGATTTCGTGAAAGGTTCATACATATGGGCACAAAGGCTGCTGCTCTGATGAAAATTCTATTGTACGTCGTTATATCCCGCTACCATCTTTCCGTTCACTGGCATTCCACAACTTGCCGTACGCGTACTGCTTGTTCACAACACGAGGCCTTGGGCTTGATGTTTGTTAATTAAAATCGTTAATTAAAGTCTTCGTTTGAGCTTTGGGAGCCTCCGAGATCATTGTTCCCGTGTCTCCTGCTATGTATGATCCACAGCATATACTTATTTAGATCATTGCTGTACCTAATTTTTAGAAGAGAACACATGATCCATGTTTCCCATACTGATCTATATACCGTGGTTCGCACTTTGTCTTCGTATTTCAATCTCACGTTTTGCAACGCTCCACAGTCAAACCACCTGGTTTCAACGTTGTGATATTGGTAGATCATAAGTACAGGATCTATGCGTAGCGCCACTGGTATTGGCGGACCGCTCTTCAATGCCTACACGTATCGGTACTAATTCAGTACACACTCACCTCTCAAGCAGCCCGAGTCTACTCCAATAATTTATCCGGCTTCCCGGCCAAGGTAAGTATCTGTTTTAGGTGCTCATCCTCCCATCCTTTTTTATATTTGATTGGATTTCATATCTTGGTTGCGTTGAATTCAACTTAACACAGTGTTTCTCTGGAAATGTTGACCCTTAGTATGTTGTAGAGGTCAAGAAACTCTGCCAAGTTCATGCAGTTGTCCTGATTAGTACGTAGCTGACCTTATTTTTCTATGAGTTAGAAAGTCGACTTTCCCAACCGAATCTTTTAAAAATACATTGTTCCATCGATCAATCACCATCCATCGTAACAAGCATTCTTCTTTCATTTTCGCGCGCAGCAAGTCGTATGCTCTCGCACCGTCTTGGCGGTCCGAGCGGGTTGGTGGTATATTATGCTCCTGGCCACATGGGGAGTAATTCTCGCTCGAATATTTAAACGGTCCATGGGTGGAACTATTCTTCCTAAGACCGAACAGCTGTAGCCCCTTCGCGTCCTCGTCAAAGATGAAGATTATTGTCCTTGTAGCGCTGCTTACCACCACGATCACCACCACTGGCGTCGTAGCTCTTCCCGCCTCTGGTAGCTTCAATAACACGCGTAGGTACCCTTCCAAGATCGGGAAACGTTGTACCGGAACGATTGCCTCGTTGGATGATGTATCGGACGCCCAGGAATGTACAACTATCGTCGTAAGTTTGTTTTTCTTATTTTAACCCACTGAATGTCCGATTTCTAACATTACAGATTGACACATTCACTGTGACCGCCGGTGGTAAGTGGGGCAATCCCTCTAGATACTATTCATTCATCTCCGTTCTCCAGAAACGTTCACTCTCAATCCTCCTGATGGCGGTACTGTTACCATGTCTGGGGACGTAACGTTTGGTTTCAAGGCCAGTGGATAGTTCCGTACTTACAACACAAATTGAACTTGTCCCAGGAATGGGATGGTCCTTTGATGGTCGTCGAAGGGAATGATATTACCTGTAAGTATGTCTCCGGTGGTATCTTCTCATCAAGGTGTAAAGCGTGTGAGCTCACCGCGTCCTGGCTACTTTTAGTTGATGGAGGCAAGCTTTCATAGGCAAGCCTGTACGAATCCAGTTCTAATTTGTGAATAGCCGGTCACACACTCAATGGCCTAGGAGAGATGTACTGGGTATGTCGTTGTCATGGACTTTTGCATAATGAATTAGAATGAAGTCTTTTAGGATGGACAAGGCACTGGTGGAGGAACCACGAAGCCCGCGCCTTTGCTCCGAATCAACCATGACGGTGGTACGTTTGGAAACGTTGTTGTCCTGAATACTCCGGCGCGTGCTGTAGCAATCGGAGGCAACGGTATAGTGGTCAGTGACATCACAGTAGACAACTGTAAGTATCTTAAATTCACTTATTTTGTAGAGAGCTGAACGAACGCAATTGAAGCTGCGGGTGACGCGCCCAACTCTGCTTCTGATGGTGAACCAGCCGGACACAATACTGACGGGTTCGACATTTCTGCTGATGATGTTACTGTTCAAAATTCTGTCGTCATGAACCAAGGTCGACTTTTTGTTCTCTGTTGTAACGCAACGTCCTGAACAACATATTCAGATGACTGCCTAGCAATAAATCGAGGGACGAATATCATATTCCAGAACAACCAGTGCTCAGGTGGACATGGGATCTCTGTCGTACGTTCGTCGTAATTCGTCGTGAGGATAAGTAAACTAAATGCCAGGTCGATTTGGAAGGGATCAGTCGATTCTGACACGACTGTTTCGGGTGTTACGATCTCTGGAAATACTGTGTCCAACAGCATGCAGTGCATCCGTATCAAAACGGACGCAGATGCCACTGGCTCGACAGTGAGCGGCATCACTTACACCGACAACAAGGCGTCGGGCTGTCAGGAATTTGGTGTCCTCATCACTCAGAGTTATCCCGACTCTCTCGGAACGCCAGGTACTGGTGTTATTATTTCGGTGAGCTGACTTCCATCTAGTAGCCAGAGTGGAAACGACCTCATGCCACATTAAGGACGTAACATTCTCCGGGACAAACACCATTTCGGTGGACAGCGATGCAGACCGTGTTGATATCAACTGTGGAAGCACAAGCAGCTGTTCTGGGTAAAATTTTTCCCTCTCATAATCGTGCATATGGTCTCACAAGCTCTCCCAGAACCTGGGACTTCTCCGGTTTGACGGTTACAGGAGGAAATGAGGGAACAATTTTGAATGCTGATGTCTCGGGGGGAAGTTTCTGACTGTGCTTGTTTTCATGCTGACAGTGTTAAAAGAGCATTAAATGTATAACCAAAATCCTTGAAATTTTGAGCTTCTTCGGTCACATAGCCTCATTGAAAGTCAGATAGTGAAGTGCAACCTACAGGGATTGAACCCAGCTCGCCTCTTACTAAGGACTACTTCGGGAAGTCTATCACGTGCTCTCGTGAGAAAGAAAAAAAAAACAATTCCCTTCATTTCGACCATTTGTACATCTGCGACAACTCCTTATCTTCTTATGGTCTTGCTGAAACGAAGGGCTGATGGAACGTACACCGAGTGGAAAGTAGCTGTGGTTCCGGTGGCGTCGAGCTCTACCGACGTTAATAAAAGACGTCGCTTGGATTCCGGCGCTGTCGCCGTTGGAAATGGCCACCCTGCTATTACTAACCCCTCTCCTGCGTATTGCGCTGCTCAGACCTCGAGGATATCTTTTTTGACGGAAAATGGTGCCACTACCGCCGCAAAGCAGTCCATACTCTGTCGCGATGATGCTCCAATGCACCCCCGATCTGCACCGACTTTATCATCGCCTATATCAAAGAAAAACCCTGCCTCATCTCCATCATCCTTGTCACCATCTAGCTCCTGGCCGTTTACATCTCGGATTCAAGAAAAATCACATCGAGCAGCACCATCGCACGAGAAGAGGCAAGCCAGGTTCAAATCGAAGTGTCCTCAGGCCATTTTAGAGAGATTACATCGGTATTGCTCCCAGTCACAGCGGTGCGTATGTTAATCATTCACATGTTCAGGATTTAAGGTTAAGTCTCCATATTAGGATCTATATGATTGATAGGATGCGCGGAGGGCATGCACTAAGCGAAGTATTCACCGTGCAGGGGTCAACAGGGAATGTGAGATTTGCATATGGTGGTCGTTGAATGGGGCTAATTCATTTTACGTATATTGCAGGTCTATACTGTGACAATAGATAATGTACCTCGATGTACTTGTATGTATTTGCCTGTTATTCTATCAGAACGTGGTTCTTATTGGTTTCTGCAGGTCCGGATCATCAGAAAGGCAATCACTGCAAACATATTGTACGTTCAATCTTTGATTTTCTCGAGTTCATGTCCAATATCGCACATCTTTAGCTCTTCATCTTCATGAAAGTGCTACAGGTTCCGCAAACATCTGGACTTTGGTATCAAAAGTGGGCATTTTTTGGGGAAAGTAGTGTAGCCTTCCGAACCTGAAGTGATCGTTTGCAGAGCCCTTCTCAGCAGTGAACTCGCGGAAATTTTTGCGGCGGCCCCTCCTCCTCCTCAGCTGAGGGGGAACTTCGTTGCGAATCAGCGTGTTGTCGGCGCCTGGCGCGATGCTACAGGTCGTACTCCATCTACTCCTTCCAGTATGTTATGTACAGTCGTGTCTAGTGATATTGCTAACATCACGATGAAGAGCCAGACGCGAACGACTCTCGCCGTGTTCCATCAGCTGAAGATGACTGTCCGATCTGTTATGACTCCATGTCTAATGGGAATAGTGATATTCAAGAGCTCGCAAAGGTTCTTAGCTGGTGTGAGTCTTGCCATAATGCGGTGCACAAGGAGTGTTGGAACAAATGTACGTAATATCTTTTACATGCTCGCTGAACACGGATGATCATAAACTTCACTGATAGGGTGCGCTGCCAAGCAAAAGCAAAGTCAAGCTGTTACATGTGTCTATTGCCGTTCACCTAGAACGAGTATGATATCTCATCCACACTTCAAACTACTTCCTTACCATCTTTCACTGACAGATAGATTCGTCAAACGGAGAGCAAGTGTATTTTCCTCTGAAGGCTATCTCAACCTTTCTCGTGTGTCAGGCGTTAGCCCCGTACGTGATGTTAGTACATGTGAGTATAATACCTATTATCAAGTCTTTCACGCTGCACATGTTTTTCTGTTTTTGTTCTCCTATGTATATCTCCCGGAGTTTATCTTCACTGCTAATGTCATTGCACTTTCGAACAGATTATGATGGTCCTCGTCGCAGAAGCTCGCACGTCCACGCGTACCGGCCGAACTTGTGTCGTGATTAAGCAGATTGATAAGTAAAATTAACCTCTGCTTTTCTAATGATGAGGAAATGCTTGGTAACTCAGACAACACGTAAAACCGTGCAATCCCGAGGATGTACGTTGAGATTTGGGAACCCAGTTTTCGTCAGTGGCAACCAAACACCGCTGACTCGGGTAAATCTACAGGAAAGCTCGACTAGATAGCTCAGAGCGTAAATGCGCGTGGTCTTGGTCTACTATCCTCGAAGGCGTTAATGCACACCTGCGATCAAAACGCGTTGGCATGTAGGATCCGGGGTATGCGGACAAGGCGCTTGTCCGTTTGAAAGTTCAGCGTTCAGAATCAACTTTGAAACTACGTGCAAGGCTCTCTGGACCCGACATTGCCAAATACGGTGTCACTCCTCAGGCCTCAGGCCTGAGCACTTGTCTGCTACATAGCTAGCTAGTGCATTCGGGTCGTACAATGTCCGGGTAATTGTCGAGATGAAAAGATAAGTCATGTCACATTCCGAAGATCTTATATAATTAGGCAGGCTGTACGTGCTACTGTTGTACTATTCCCTTCTGCTCCGCCAGCTAAAGCAGCGGATAAAATTATCCGTGGACGACATCGAAAACCCCCGATTATGGGAGAAAAGGTAGGATTCAGGTTATTCAGCGAATCAATTTTTATGTAACATTGGGCACGGTTTGTGTCTGAACTGGGATGTGGCCTCGGTAGAGGGACTCACAGATGTTTTTGGAACATCGCCCGGAGAAATACTACCGTCTGGCAGCTCGGATTAAAACACTAATTCAGTGCTCTCATCCCAATTGCTGCACTGTGACAGTTGTAGAGACTCCGCGTGTATTCCACCATTCAGGAACCTGACCGGCCCGGGACGCTCAGGCTATTCGAATGAACTATTCAAAGTGTATAGTTCTGCTCAGAAGAGTCACCCAGTCTTCCTATCTTCCATATGTAGTTGCCTTTTCGATGCGTTCAGGTCCCGCTCGCTTCATGCTTCACAGCGTCCTCATTTAGCGATCAGAAAAATCTACATAGAGCTTTTACTTATGAGGTACGACGGCGAATTGAGGAAGGGCAACTTACTAGTTAGGGCGGCGCAGTTGGCCTTTCACCGCAATCTATGCAAAGGATACATCTTTGACGTACTGCCTACTGTTACCGCAACTCCATGATACACTAGAAGAATCACGTCCTCTACCTCCTGATAGGACGGGGAAAGTTGTATATTCACGTCCGCATATTTCGTAATTTCAGACCTTCGTGAATTCAGTTTATTCTATTGTGATCTTCAATGGGTATTCGAGTATACATCTCTACTTACTGCGCCCCTCTACAAGTCCGTGACTATTGCTAGCATTCCGATCCTTCAAACACATCGTATAGAGTTTGAACTGGTGGCCATCCAGTGACCCATAACCTCTATATTATATCCAGTCACCTCGCAGCTGTGCCTGTATATCTATGTCTCTGAGTCGGCAAATGATCACATTTATGGACTGAGAGTTTGGCATGTGTCCCAAAGAACTTGCCACAGTCCTCGCAGATATGCTGTGGCCTAACGCCGTGTTTCGCGACTTCGTGGCGCATGCGATCATGTGGGCGACCAAACTGCGCTGTGCAACTCGGTTGTCGACATGTCAATGGGAGACGAAGTTTTGGCTTGTGACTATTTTCGTGCACCTGCCGATGATACTTCCGTGCAAAGCGTTTCGTGCATCCGTCAAAGCGACATTGCAACGTACGCTTTGGGTCGAAATTGGGAATTGGGAATTGCTCTGGTGTGCCATTGTTGGTTGCGCAACCGTCTGTGATTGTTGAACCAGCGGTAGAGGCCGGGGAGCTTTCGTCCATGGGCGCTTCAGGTGAAGGTTGTGGTTGTGTCAGCGCTATTGATGAAGTGAAGTCAGACGATGTATAACAATGATCTTAGTATACGTACATTCCAAAGGATGAATGTCTGTCATGAAATCGTGGGCAGATGCTAAAATGTCACTGGCTCCACTGCAGTCAGATGATAAAACTGGGAGCAATGGTTGCGTAGAGGATTGAATAGGTACCTCCCCCATTGGTTCGGGAAAATCCAGTTGGTGAGGCAGTGACGGTAGGGTAGGTAAAGATGATGAAGCGCTGGCAGTAAAATTGGATTGAAAGTGTGATTGATCGAGAGGATAAGAAGGTTCAAAGTATGAGGAAGTGGGGTGATGAGATTCGCAGCCTTGCGCCGCTGGGAGATTTGCATCGAAGTTTGTTTCTGCAGAAACGAATTGGTCACCGAAAATGTCGTGTAGAGAAGGGAGTTCATTGTATTGGGACATTTGCATAGGACTGGGAGTCGAGTACGACGTTTGGGTCAGTCCCTCCGTCCCATGATACTTGGAATATGTAGAGAGGTCGGAAAGATTGAGATTGACACTTTCATTGTTACTTCCACCCCGCGTAAGGCCAGTGAACAATTGTGAAGAGTCAATGAATGAAACTCGGATAAGCTGCCCGCTAGAGTCAACCTCTTTCGCAATGGACAGGTGAGGCTCTGAAAAAGCAGAGTGAGAAGGCAGGAGTGAGAAGGGATGGTAAGGAAGTTCACATACGGTTTGGAGCCTGTATGGCATCCTCCCCTGCATATTCAGTAACGAATATCATGTTATTGAGAGAAAAATGTGGATCCTTTGAGCGGATGATGATTGAGAGCCCAGCTACGGCCGCGACTGTTAACATTTCGTAAGTATTGAGGAACCGCAGTCTGTGTATGTACAGGTAGGGAAGAGTAGATCTTGTCCCAACTTATAAGTTGAGAGAGTAAGGGTCGTCCTGCATATATCATCCGTCACTGGAACACTGGAATGATAGCAATAAGTAATAAATATCACGACTCCATGGTCAATGGCCATTTGGAAAGAGGTTATCGTTCGAACGTATCCCCGTTGGCAGATTCAGCGTCAACAATTGACAACTGGGTGACGAATTTGAAGATCGTCACCGGAAAGAGGAAAACTGAGAAAGACCGACGGTGCGTCCGAGAGGATAGTAGCAGAATAAGGGAGTTCTATATCAGGATGATGTCCGAGTCTCTACTACGCCGAAACTAAACTGTAAACTGATCCCGGTTACAGCACCGGCGCTCGGGATACATGTCTTTCATCAGCAAATCCTGCCCAATGATTTTGAGTCCCGTACTTAGAGGGTAACTGAGGAAATAGACCGTGGCAAACAGAGGCTCTATGGCGATCTGAGCGCCACCCAGATTTTACTGATCGAGTTGCGTAGAGTTAAACAGATATAGTACAGTTCTCCCGCTGACTCGACTCGAGCTCAATCCTGAGGGAAAAGAGAAACCCTTTGTTAGACTGCGGTGGCCAGAACAATTATCATCTAAAATGCGGTAACGGGTCCAGTATTCGATGACTCCGCATATCACTATGTCTATGTCTCATCAATCAATCAATCTTTGGTCAACTTTCAAGACAGTTGAACATAATCTCAGCACGTTACTTTATAGACTCCCATCTTATCCCAATGCGTGATAGTGAATTCAAAGAGAGGATCACTGGCGATACTACACACTAATGCTATCAAGCTTCAGGATGAATAATATTACTGACGTTACTAGCCGATGTGCTCTGCAGAATATCATGACTCGTAAGTTGGACAACCCGTATGATCGCATTGAGTTTTTAACTCCAAGCGGTCACAAATATGTTCACTTGGTCGGGCGAGATTCGCGACACTCGGGCTACTTTCGAAAATGTATCCACAGTCTCCACTCGCGCTCGTAGGTAAGTACAGCATATTGGAGAGATTTCCCCGCAGGACGCTACCATCGACCTCCTGCAAAGCCTGCAAAACTGAGATCCAGGTTCGACGTCGGCTTCCCCCGTACCTCGTGCACGATCCTTGTCAAAGCTTCTCTCGTTAGGTCCACGCATCGGATCATTCACTAATTTGGAGACCAATTTAAGATCGACCGACGGTAAGTACGAAATCAGGAAAGAAGTCCGAGCTGGAAGGAACCTTATATCTCCCCAGTCAAGAACTCACCCACACATCATGATTTGAACTGTCGAGGCTCCTTGGCATGAGGGTGAGAAAGACGCTCTCTTTACCCTTCGGTGCCCTGGGTAATAGAATGGACGATTATTGGATGATTGGGATGTGAAAGCTTAATTATCTTTGTGCATTTTGAACGGCTCGTAGACTGAAGGTGGAATCGGAACAATGTTCTTTGCGTTCTAGTGTCATCGCAAGTTTGGAAAGCTTGTAGGTATGCTCATCGGTCCTCCAAATCGCCAGATCTATTATACAGAAAGTCATGAATTATACAGTACGTATTCTGATCAACAATAGCAGATATCGAAAATATGCTGGAAATTCATCATCTACCTAGCCACGTCTTGTATGTAGTTCAATCAGGCCCGCATCGTCGTGTATTGGAGGACGCTTAGCAGTTGCAGGGCAGTATTTCGAGTACATTCGAAGCCTGGGGCCAAACTTGATGAGTATGAACGGCAAAGGCATCATAACCAAAGCAACGCATCCCAACAGAGTCCCCGCCCATCTCGGGTTTAGCGCTTCGAACATTTGAGTAGCAAATAAAGGAAATCCAGCTCCGGCAAGACTTCGGCAGACGGTGTTCGCGGCGAGAGCCGATGCCGAGACGGCAAGATATGAGTCGATTATGTAGTTAAATAGCGCTAGCTGTAAAAGAAATCAAATACCCCGTCAGTTCACGGCGGAAATGGAGAAAATTAAACTTACAAATATGAGATAAATCGCCCATCCCATGAACAGTCCGGCGATTAAGGGCGACACGAAAGAAATGGATGGGTACGACGTCCAGGCAAACCAGAAGAAAGAGAGTGCGAACATAGGTGTACCGATGAGTGCTACCTCCAATCGGAACTCAGGAGGTACAGGGTCGGGTGCATATTCTTTTGCAGCACGATCGTAACGAGGATTGACCCACAGCAAATACATCAGCGCTCCGATAGCACTTCCAACAAGTAGGTTGAGCAGCATCAAACCTGATAGTCCGGCATTGAACCCATGGCCTTGGCCGAAAACAATGGGATAAGCCTCGAACAGCAGGTAGACAACGCCATACATGAAACTCATGTAGACTGTGATTGCAATGAGCATAGTTTCGGAGAACAGTACACGAAAAGGTTTCAGTAGAATGTTTTCCACTTGTTTGATGAACGGGAGTTTGACGAGTTCCATAGGAGCATAGTATCGAGTATCGTTCTTTTCCTTGCGTAGTCTTTCCGCTTTTTGTACCAGGATTCTCGGCCTGTTCAATGATAAGTGACACGAGTACCATCACTGGTAAGTACGTACCCATATGTTTCTGGGAGAGTCAGGATGATCAAAACCAAGCATGCGCCAGCCTGAAAAATCGTCTTTTGTCACTGTTGAGCGAAAAATAATAATAATAATGAACGAACAAAGATTGCTAGAAGCCAGAAGATCCATCTCCACGATACGCCTGCCACCTCGAAGTAACCAGATATAGTAGGGCCAAGAGCGGGGCCTGCAAAGGGGGCTAGCTAAGAATAAGCAAGTAACATGAGAAATGCTTGATGCCGTTACGTTCAAATGAATAACCCACGGTGAAGAGCGATAGGGCTTTCCCTCTCGTACTTGCATCCCAAATGTCACCGATTACTGCCCTTTCAAAATGTCAATTTATGCACCTGAAAAGCATATAAACTCACCCTGAGTTTGCAAGAGGACCTGCCGCAAATGTTCCTCCAAGGAAACGGAATATCAGAATAGACGCCGTATTCTTAGCTAGCGCGCAGCCGACTTGGAACAACTAAGGTTGAGATCAATTTGAATTACTTACAGAATGTGGAAAGAGGCAAGGACGCACGGCATAGACCAGAAATGTTCCGACAAAAACCGGTTTTCGGCCAAACTTGATGAACAGAGATTAGACTTCGCATGCAGGGAGAGATCGTGAATGCGACTTACACGCTCGGACAGTGGTCCCCATAGTATGGGACCTACACAATATCCCGCAACAAAGAGAGAGATTGTGAGCGTTCCTACTATCTCAGACATGTGAAACTCCGCCATCAATGGCTCTACAACTCCCGAGGGCGCCGCGCTCGCAAAGGTACTAAGCAACAGTAAGTCTCCAACGAATGACCGCAACAGCGACGCATATTACTTACGCGTTCAGAACAAGTACAGAAGCAAACACAGTGATGTACCATCGTCGTAGACGAGACCAATTCTAGCAAAGTCATGGTTCAAAGGATTCGGACTATGACATTGAGGACAGACTACACACCTTTGGATTCGCGGGGTCGTCTGCACTGAAAGTGACTTCTATGCGACCTAGCTGCTCATTGAGGTTCGGAACTGAGGCTGTATGAAGGTCAGCCTCATTGGCGTAAATCTCAACGCGGCCTGTTTTCGCCCCCTGCTTCTTGGGATTCCTTGCTTCAGCGTCTTCCAGCCCCGGTGGCGGCATTCTATGCACGTCGTTGTGATTGTCTGCCTCGGGAGTTCTATGACCTTCGCTGTCATTTGTTGGGGGCATTGAACTGGGGTTCATAGTGGCCATTCTAGATTTCTGATGGAAAAATGGCAACGCTGAGATATTTCCCCCAGGACATAACGCCCAAATTGGCAGCACACTTTTAGGGAGCTCTTGTCGGACGTGGCACTGCTTTAAAAGCGGAGGATTTGAAGGCTAAGCACCGGAAGTTTCTTCGGCTCGGCCCCGAATTTCCGGTCTGATTTCCGGTGCAATTTCCGGTGCAATTTTCGGCCGGAAATCAAGGCGGGTTTCTACCGAATTATTTTGAAGAATGATTATATAATATGGTGAGTCATTTTCTCTCTCCTCTCTTATGTTGTACCATTCAACACCGTTTCTGGTATGTCGATCTCTGGCTCCAGGCGTGAATCTATCCCAGTATGTGTCTGATTTTTAATCCCTTTCAGTGACTATCTAGTTACTTACGGCCACTTAGCTTCACTCGGCGGTCCAGGCTGTAGACGATGCCCCGCGGCCGTCCTCGTCATGGTTGGCCGCCCAGCTACAGGACTCTCGTATGAACGTATAGAATGAAAAGTCTTCGTCACTTGCGTCCAGAAACTACCAGTGTCAACTAGCAAGACGTGCACGTCTTCAATCATGTCCGTGATCTTCTACGTCTTTACCCTCCTCACTGGTTTAGCATGCGCAGCACTTTGGGGCAACAATGGTATATTTTTCCTGAAACCCGGCCTATTCAATGGAATCAATGATCTTGACGCCACCTGCCGAGTAATTGCACAAGCAGTGTCATCCGACTCCACTGTATACTATCCAGGTAGAGCGAAGCATCAATTAATATCTCCTTTGCTGAATGACGTTGTAGAGTCGCCCGAGTATAAGGTCGATATTCACCACTGGGCAAGCTCTGCCATAGAAGAAGCTGGATGCACCGTTCGTCCTGAAAACGCCGAAGATCTTGTAAAGATAGTAAGCTTTTGAGACATTCGATTTCGGGTTATTCACCTCAGAAAAAGCTTCAAATAGTTGGATGGACAAGTACACCATTTGCAGTACGTATCATGAGCTCATGACTGTACACAATCTTATGCAGGTGACGACAGATCACAGGAGGCGGTCATGCTTTAAATCCCGGATTTTCATCAACAAAGGGTGTGCATATTGCTATGTCGCGATTCACCCAGTTACATCATAACGAAGAGGAGGGTATTATCGACATCGGTGCTGGTTTACGATGGGATGACGTCTATGGTTTATTGAATCCTAAGGGTTACACTGTTGTGGGAGGTCGAGTGAACGGTGTTGGTGTAGCAGGTTTCATTCTTGGCGGAGGTACGACCTGCGAACTGAGCTGTTTAAAAAAACCTAACAAATGAATCGATTTAGGTCTTTCGTGGACGACAAATGAGCATGGTCTGACCATCGATACTCTTGTCTCTTGTGAAATTGTGCTTCCAAATGGGACGATAACCACTGCTTCAGCAGACGTTAACCCAGACTTGTTTTTCGGACTCAAAGTGAGCTTCAACATGAATATTTTTTCAAACCTTGAGCTTATCACACTTCAGGGAGGTTTTAACAACTTTGTGGGGATTTCCCTTGGATTCGTTACTCTTGTTGACTGATTCGTGTCACGTTGATGTAGGGTGTTGTTACCAGGTTTACCCTGAAGGTCTTTCCCCAGACAGATATCTGGGTAAGTGTTGACAATCTATCAGTGCAGCTCTGGAAACTCGTTTTCAAACCGCGTGTCCGTTTAGGGCGGTGCCGTAATCGTTCCCGAGGAACATATCGAACGAGCTAATCAGGTCATAGTCAACTTTGCGAAGACAATTCGTGATCCCAAAGCGACGATGAATATCATTTTCGAGTATGCAGAGGGGACCGTAAGTTCATGTTCATTTTGGTGTCAAGTAATGCCACGATTTTGAAACTGTCTTAGATGAATGCTTTGGTTATTATATTCTATAACGCTCCTGAACCACCGGCAGGCATGTTTGATGAAGTCCTCGCTCTTCCTGGCACTGTTCTGGTGTCTAGAAAATCCTTTCCCGAACTGCTCGCAGCCGGACAGCCGAGAAATACACCTCGACGGTAAGTTCGTACTGTTCATACTTCTTCTTTGATGGCTGATATCGCTTGCTGTCTTTCACAGGATTCAAGACGTAACGCCGGTCCAATTCTACTCACCTGCTCTCTTAAGAAAGGTCGCGAACGAAACTAAGGCAAGGTTTTGTACATATAATCAGATTCTGCAATCACTGATGGACAGACAAATTATCTAGTATTGGGGTGCTTACCTCGAAAAGCATCATTCTGGCCATTTCTTTGATTACGTCGTTGAAGTTTTCCTTCCCGACTACTTCACTCACGGAGAAGAGTCTGCTTGGCCAGCTGACCGTTCTGTCGTGCATTATCCTATCAACATAGCCTTCGCCTGGTTTGATGAAGCTCATGATGAAGCCGTTTACGATGCTTTAAGGCAAAGTGTTTTACAACTCAGAGCCGATGCGGAGGCTGAGGGACAAGAGGTGGAAAATGCTTCGTTGTATCCTAACATAGCGGTCACCGGAACTCCGCTGGAACAGATATACGGGAAGAACTTGCGGAGGCTGAGGGAGATCAGAGATGTGTATGATCCAAAAAGGACGATGGATTTGGCTGGTGGTTGGCATTTCTGATCGTGAGGTCGACCTTGCAGACGAATATGTTCGTAGATGAATGTGCATCAGAAAGAGCTCACTCTCTTTGTGTCGCACGATATGGCGACTGACCGTCCTACACCCTACATACCTCTTTGTATTGATGCCAAACAACTCATGTGCTGCTGCTGCAGGAGTGGCTGGCTGCTCTGCTGCCCCGACAGAAATGATCTCAAATATTCTAGATTGACGTAGAAAACTTCCGTGGAAGCCAGAGAAGGCCGGAGACTGTTCGCGGAGATAAAACTGAGCGTTCCTGTCTCTTACTAAGAACTTGCCTTTGCCGAATTCTGAATCACAATGATATGCTCCTAGGGCCTACATACGTATATGTTCAGAGGCCTACTGACCCTAGATTAGTTCGGCAAACGTTCCTGTTTAGTTGATGCTACATTTGATGATCTTCAAATTTAACTTATCCCCAGAAACTGTGGGCCCACACGGTCGGTTATGTATGATTTGAGAAATCTTCTACTCTTCACCGTTGTCAATTCGTGGATACTAACCAGTCGACCTCCAGATTACTTCGTAGTGTTAGTGCGTATCTCCAAAGTATATATGTAGTCCCGCGGGTGGCCGCGGCGCGCTGCGAATTCGGGAAGATGACCCGCCGAGAGCGGCCGAGATCGCACTTTGAAAACGGAGCTTTTTGAAGTCGGATATGATTTATTATTATTATTATTATTTCCTAATTTCACAGCAGACCGTTCAACATGTCAGGGCTCTAGCCTCTGTGACATTCGATGGTCTTGAATGCGCCGCCGCCTGTCCAATACATGACACCTGACTTCTCACTCAGTTCCGAACAGAAATTTCCGAATTCTGGTGATTTGTCCGAAATTGGAACTAACATTTGTCAAAATTCGCTTAAAATTTTAGGTATCTGAGTAGAATATCCGTTTTTGCCCGAATTTGCTACGAACATTGCCAATTGGCAGTCAAATCTTGTCCGAAAACCGGAACTAACCTGCCAGGCAATTGCTTACTAAGTTAGGGTTAGGTATCCTCTATCATACTATGACTCTAAATCGGACGAACTGTCTTTCACTTCCTTTCAACCATGAAACTTCGTAGCATGCTATTCGCAAGGCTATGTGCTTGCGCACGTTTATTCTGAACTTGTTTGACTTGATATGAGTCTAGCTAGGGACATCAATCTGGTCGCCAGTCAGTTTCAGGGTTCGAGTGAGATCTCAGCTTGACCGGTTGTCCTCCTGATGATTTCAATGTCATATATAGTTGTGTCCGCGTACATATCAAAAATGGAAAAAAGGACTGTGACTGTGTGGGAGTCGGGATGTCCGGCATACGGCGCTATTGGCATTTTGCCATATTGCTGTGTTAGTACCTTGCAACTAAAGGATTCCGCGCAGGTACCATGTTTCAGCTACAAAAACGGCCGTTTGTGACATTGATGACTGACGGACTAGGCTAGGCGCACTGGGCATCGGGAGTGTCGAAGTTATGGCCGGGAACAATGGATAGATTCAACTCGAGGGTATAAATGAGCTTCGCCATTTACGCCACATTCCTCATCCACACTCACTGCTCAGGATGAAGTCGTTCTTTCTCCATAGTCTTGCCGTCGCTTTACTATGTCAGGTCGTTCATGGCGATGTCACTGCAGAATCATTTGCTGCGACCAAATTTGACATCATAATCATCGGAGGTGGAACTGCAGGTCTGACGCTTGCTAACAGACTCTCAGCGACCTCTGCGAAGGTCGGCGTCATCGATGCAGGTTTTTATAATACTTCCGGCGACCCCCTCATCGACGTCCCTTTCAATCCTGGAGCCTTCCTTGGAAATCCTTCTGAAACGTACTTTGGCAATCCTGCATACGACTGGGGATTCTCAAGTGTTCCTCAAGATCATCTAGATGGAAGGGTGATTTCGTACCCTCGGTGAGAGATTCACTCTATCATTCTCTGTTCGACTTGAGCTCAACATTTTTGACTAGCGGGAAAGTACTCGGTGGTTCTTCTGCCATCAACAATATGGCATGGCAGCGTGGAGCTCGCCAGGAGTACGACAACTGGGGAATTTTGAGCAACAGTTCTGATTGGACTTTCGACAACCTTCTACCATATTTTGAGAGGGCAGAGAATTGGACGGCCCCGACAAACATGCTGATTTCCAACCTTGAGCCAAGTTCAGAGTTGACGGAAGTGCAGGGAACATCTGGTCACGTTCAGACTCGTTACAATACCTTCCTCACTGCAGCCGACACAGCTTCTGCTGAAGCATTCATCAACCTCGGTTATCCTCTCACACCCAATCCTGACGATGGCAATCCCATGTACATTCCACAGGCTGGCATCGCTGACTCCGTCGACATTCAGACTGGCAAACGTAGTTATGCTGCACCTGCGTACTATACTCCTGATGTCAGAGCCAGGTCGAACCTTGTTGTTCTCGAAGGCGCAGTCGTCAACCGAATTTTGTGGGACCCGACTACTCGGCATTCAAAATCTATCAAGGCCAATGCTGTCGAATACAGTGTCAATGGAATCACTTACAGCGTGAACGTTACTAAGGAAGTTATCATCTCTGCCGGTAAGCTCGTATGTTGATTGATTTTGGGTCATTTCACGAAAAGTATACTGGTACAGGCACTCTGAAGTCTCCCCAAGTTCTCGAATTATCCGGCGTCGGAGATCCGGAGATTTTGAAGGCAGCTGGCGTCAATGTCACTCTCAACCTCACAGGAGTAGGTGCGAACATGATGGATCATCTTCTGGTAGTCACGGATTTTATCGCCAAGGATGGTGTACTCACTCTGGGTAAGTTTTTGAATCCTATCGGAACTTCTTGGCAATTTATGCGCCAACGTAGACTGGCTTACCACCAACGAAACGTTCTTCGAGGAACAACATGAACTTTTGTGAGCACCGCTCTACCATCTTCTGACTTCACATACTTACTCCGGGGGTCCATTTTTAGCACATCGCAAGGTGCTGGAGCATTCACATACGCCTCAAGGGTGACAGGCTCTCTCACTGTGCAAGATTTCGCCAACGGCACAGACGAATTTGCCTCGTTGCGGGCCAATCTAACGTCCGAGATATCTTCGAAAACGCCAACTCCTCTTGAAGCGGCACAATGGAAGCTCCTAACAGACATGCTGGACTCTAGTGATATCGGTTTCGCGACTCCTATTGCTCTTCCTCGAGGTGGTGCTGCTGGAACCGCAGCACCGAACACCAACTACTTGACCTTTGCTCTCTTCTACATGCATGAGTTTTCTCGTGGTTCTATCGTCAGTAATGAAGTTTTTACTTTCAACCCAAACGCTAACTTCTGTCGTGATTGGCTAGCACATCAATTCATCTGATCCAACTGCGTCACCTCTAATCAACCCTAATTTCGGTGACTTCCAGTGGGATCTTGATGCAACGAGACTTGGTACCCAGTGGCTCCGCAAATGGGCCGAGACCGACCCCGTCGCCAGTTTGATCGCCAGTCCTAACGTCCCAGCCGCCAACGTAACCACTGACGACGAGTGGCTTGATTTCGTTATTAGCGATGTCGGGGTAAGTCTTCCGCTCTCTAGATTAATCCACACAATACTAAATATTCTGGTGTTGATAGACTATCTCACATCCTATTGGAACGGCTGCCATGGCTACTCGGGAACTGGGTGGTGTCGTAGATTCGAGTTTGAAGGTTTATGGCCTCGCCAACGTTCGTGTCGTTGACGCTTCGATTTTCCCTCTCACTGTCGGAGCTCCTATCCAGCAATCCGTGTACACGGTTGCTGAGAAAGCTTCCGATATTATCATCACGGAACTCAATCTTGCTTGAGTTTGCCAGTAGACAAGTTGAAGCAATGGTACATTCTTCAAACAATCTTTCATTTCTAATTTTACAATGTATATTAACATCCATCTAATAATTTAATACAAGTAAAGATGGCAATTTGATTTATCGGGAAAGTGGCAACCCAGCTCAGAAGAAAAGGTCTGCTGATGGGACCGTTTAAAAAGATTGGTTCAATCCAGGATCGAACTGGAGACCTTCTGTGACAAGACATTATGTAAGACAGAAATCATAACCACTAGACCATTGAACCTACAGTTATGTTAGGGTTTCCTCTGGTTCCTTTGGCGTTCATAGTCTCCCTGCAACGTAAATCTCATCCAAGCGGGTGATCAATCGCAGGATCACATTAATCTGCTCTACAGCCGTAGGTATGTCCAGCTTACTCCAGCCGCCATCTACCATCGCAGCCCACAAGTAATCGGGTTGCGGAATTATCCTTGCAGCAAGCAAAACATTAACTAAGTATGCGGGCAAGTTGTCCGGATTTACTCACCCGACGGTTGGAATAGATGACCGGCCCAAGGTACTACTTCCTCCAGCGCCGTACCTATTAAAAGCTTTCATTATGCCAAATTCCACTGGATCTTGACTGCAGACTTACCAATGTGCTCTGACATCATCGACCGTCTGAGGAGCAAGAAGAGCCATTCTCAGAGAATCGGAGGTTCCCTCAAAAGCGTTCAAGTAGAGTTCATGTAGCAAATCGCTGGCGGATGAGTCGTTTCTGCGAATCGGGAATAGTGCTTGAGAGAAATTTTAGATGAGGACTCAGAAGTCTTACGCCATGGTCCACATAGGTTCAAGATTTCCAGTCGCTTTGTACACTGGAGTACCGGTGCTAAAGTCATCTTTAAATTCCAGTGCGCCGAAATGCTCGCAGACAACAGCCGCTTTCGCATTTGCCTGGATATCAGGACGCTGGCTCATCCATCTAGTTTCAGAGAGATGCCCGCCAGACATGTGGCCAGTAGTGATTACGAAACTGATGAATGAAACAATGAGAGAGTAAGAATAGCGGCAAAGAAGGCTACACACTCGATATTGATGCTTGGCCTCTGACGAGCTAGCGTTTCTGCCATCGTAAGCAGTAAAATCGGACCTATTGACTCGAACGAGATCCGTTTCCGAGAACAGATGTATGGAATTGTCACGTACCATTCTCCTCCACAATGCTAGGGCCTACGTCACACCTCAAGGTATATCAACAAATCATTTGAAGAATTGAGTCTTCTCACCATCGCCTGCCCCAGATATCAGTGGTAGGTGTCGGAGCAAAAGAGACACCTTCAGGAAAGTGAGGTAACTCACTATGTGTATATACAATGATAGTGTCGTTCTTCCCGCTCGTTCCTTCCAAATGTCCGATAACGGTATGACTATCAGCCTCGATAGTCGGAGCATACAAAGTAACAGTCGCATTATCGATTTCTCCATCTCTCGACAGCTGTCGAATTGTTTCGCCCGTGGAATTTCCTACGTACAAAGCTGGGACGTGGAATAAGTTCCCGTCCCCTGGTGCACCATCATCAGGGAGGAATTGCAGAGCTGCATCGTCATCGGAGGTGTGAGTCCAGGATGCGATGACAGCGGAGACTCCCTTAGTCTGCAGGTCAGTGAAATTTAGTTCCTTGGTTGATTGCCAGTGTGGATTTGTTAGGTTGCCAAGCTACAGATACGACGGAATCGTGGTCAACTGATCATTGGATGTTGAAAACGCAGTACATACCTCGGATATCTCGTCTGCTGATATGTTACGGGATGTACTGTCGCGTCACACCATATCAGTTTCATCTTACGCTACGACCAACAAGAGATGGGAGTTGACTATGAGCTCACCCCAGGAGATGGTACAAGGGGAGCGAGTAATTTCGGGTTGGGCTCGGGTTATCGAAGAATACTACTGCGCCCCCACTTGGAAGATCATCAAGATTCAAACTCGACGGATCTCCACTTGGGTCGAGGTCGTCTATGACGGCAAAGGTACCTGCATCATGCACAGGGGCAGTAACACCTTCAAGTCCGCTATTACCACTATATGGCCAGTAGCCTGTCGTAGGAAGGCCTAGAGCGGTGCCATTGTTGAGGTTGAGAGTCAATGACCACCAACGGGGATCCCATCTAATGTGATTTGGTACACATAGGTGATGATCGATCCGTAGAGCGAAGATGAATGACCGTACCTATGAAAAGTATAGTTCAGAGTGTCAACTTCTAATCCTGCTAGCGCCATGTAACGTGACACGAGCGTGGTGAGAGTGTTTTGATTTTCATTCCCAGCTAAGAATTTTTCGAACGTTGTAATTGATGAGTAGGATGTGAGATTAACAGTACTACGTACTCCATCTCGGGCCCCTCAAATTTGTCTGGAACAACCGATCATGAAGGAGTTGCTGCTGCTGCTGGGTCAGCGATGGCGCAGAAGCCGAGACCAAGGTCGTAGTCGCTATTGAGAGCAAGGAAATGAGGAGCGTCAAACACAGAGAGAGCATTCTGATAATATGGAAACACACCACGCTGTGAGATGGATCCATTAAATACATGAGGTGCTTGAGAGGGTAACACAATGCCTATCACACAGAAAAGGCATATAAAGTACTTGCAGCGAAAAGCCATTTGACCATATGACATAAATTTTTCGCATCTTGCGAAGGAAAAACCATAAGAAATCTATTGAGGGATCCAGAAGTGTAGCCGCAGCATAGATTTCCAGAAACTACGCATCCTGTGGTTGTGAGATGAAATACAACCTTTTTTACCTAACGAAAGAAAAGTGAAAGGTGAGATTACAGTACTGGGCAAAAACTGTCCATAGAAGACATCAAATACAGACATGTCCGTTGACAATTTCGTAAGTTGCCTGTTTATTTTCTATGGCGGGTATAAAAAATC
>JH814846.1:147783-168265 GCA_000296255.1 Omphalotus olearius VT 653.13
GCATCCGTGTAGCACCAATGTCCAGAAGAATCTCCTCGTGGGGTTGGTAATTTAGAAACATCCCTATGAAAAAGGTTCAAAAAGATAGCACGAAAAGAAGAGAATGCACCACAGACTTCTAGCCATCAGGTCAGTATGAACCCGGAGAGGAAATGAACATGTACTGACAGTAACGGAACTAATCCATAGACGGAATTCCGTCATATCAGACACTCTGAGCGGGGAAACTCTGGCAGTAGAGATTGATGGAAGGATTACAGACCCAGCGTGCAAATCAGGGTTTTGACATATGTACAACGATAACCATTCTTTAGACCACTGGCTGAGTACCTGCATAGACCGTCCTTGAAGTTTCCTGCTGAACAGTGTGGAAGTCAAAAGTTTTCGACTTCCATTTACCGACCAGGGCTGCGTAAAACTGACTGATTACTTTGTCTAGTAATACGAACTCGCTCTTATCACCGAGTTTCACACTCAGGCATAGGATTTTTCCACGAAACCCGGGAATTCGAGGCTAGTTGTTCCTGTATGTTGTCTGCTTGAGATGGTGATAAGTAGAGGGAGAGTTACGAGCACGAACACGTGACGGGATCACATGCAGTTTACAGATAAGATCAGATATGAACATGGGGAGGTAACCGCTGCTGTATGTTCCCGAACATCTCATACTTACGAATTTCATTGTTTGCAACTCCGCCTCTCATTCAAGTAGGCAAGAAGAACAGGCCGGAACAAATAGATGGAGCGTTCAGGATGCGAGCAGATCGGTCCAGTAGAACCCCGAAGAAACGGAGTGAGGATACATAGCACTCCTTCGGTTACATTGCCAAAGTTTGAATTTGAATCTTTGAATGCTCATTGCTTTGCATGCTGAGACTATGATGACCGACAGGAGATGACTCACACCTGTCACGTACTATCGTACTATTGAATACATCGCAACATTTCATTTGGTTGATAAATAATGGACAAGACACAGGAAACCGGAGACTCTATAGGGACGTTAATCAATACTTTAGAATGACTATTCATTACAGCCTTATTCATTCTTTGTTCGATAGTATGCATCTGCAGGTCGACGGACTGCTTGTCCTTTCTTATTCCTGTAGAAGAGCACGTCCCCTGAAAAGTTTGCGTTAGCAAAGGCTCGATGTCTGTCTTGCACCTGTCTACCTTCGTTTTCTACGAATTGACAGTCATTATAACTGTCCCATAACGCACGGAAAACAGGTTTGTCCGAGTAGACGTAGTAGTTTCCAATGAATGCTTTGAGATATTGCGTGGCCTCAGGTCCGTGATCTAAAATGATATTTCATGAGATCATGGAAAACAGGTTCTCGTCGAACACTGACAGAATGGCATTTTGGGGAAGAACTACGCATAAGACGCGTAAGTAGAGTACTCATTATCAAAGTTGTGCTCTTACGTGATGAATAACATGGAAATGAGCCACATCATGCAAAAAGAAACGACCTTGCCATCCAAGAAAGTTTCTATCCACAGTCGCAGCAGCTCCGCGCTGGAAATTCCATTCCTTACCTCGGTAGTGAGGCATGATAGGATCGGTATGATGCAGGTACGTGATCATGATGACTGGAGAGAAAAGACGAAACAGAAATGGATATCATGTCAGGTCCAGATCAATAAGAGGAAGGCTGTGTTGGAGACAGCTCGGAGACAAGGCAGATCAGGGACCCGAGGTGAAAATCCACTTACACCAGTGAGTGACGCTGAGCCACGGAATGCCATAGTATCTGATTACATTCCAGGCACCGTAGAATGAACAAGCTTGTTTGACGGCCCAGATCATGAAAGCAATTCCTAGATTCGAGATCAACACGGAGTGGCGTTGAGCCTTCGTGAATAAGATAGAGTTCGCTATTGGGCTGAAGCATAAGACACTGAAACTTAGTATCCGGAAAATGCTCGCTTACGACTAAAGTGACTAGTCCATTTTGGATAACCTTTCTGCCCAGAGACATTGAAGACTAATCGTCGAAGATTAAATTTCAGAAGAAGTCGACCAATACGCTAATGTCCACTCACGCAAGTACGCTGGAAAAGCAAAGAGCTGCTGTCTAATCAGCATTAGAAGCGTGTAAATGGGAGTGTCGCCGAGAATTTCGTCGTAGTCAATAGCACGTTCCTCGCTCTCTTGTGGAATACCAAGGTCGGCCCTTGTCTTGGGAACATAGACTTCGTCTCGCTCCATGGAGGCGTGATTACTGTGGTGACGGTGATGCGAAATCTTCCAGCTGAAATACGGAGTCCACAAAGCTGTATGGGTAATCTGTGGAAGATTTGGCACCAAGTGGGTATAATAACAATGTGTTCATCAGACAGACTCACGAAGCCGACAGTATCATTGACAAGTCCATAGTCTGAGAACGCTCCATGACCACACTATATAATAGGCGAATCAGCGATAAGACACTTGGCTCGGGAAAAATCAATCACCTCATGTCCGATAACCCAGATTCCCGTGAAGACAAGGCCCTGGAACCACCAACTACGTATATGTTTAGGTGTCTGAGCGTTTGTTGAATTTTAGTTGAGCTTACTAGATACACCATGCAAACCAACGAGCGAGCTCAGCGCAGGGAGGAGTGAGCATCGAGCTGACTTCGGTTTTTGAGAAAAAAATGTCGATAAAGGACGCAAGAAGCCAAAGTCCGGACGCCAGAAAGAGATCTCGAAGTAAGTAGCGACACCCACGTAACGTATCCCTTTTGAAGAATTGGGCTGGGATAGCGTCTCTGATTTCCTTGAGAGACCTATAAGAGTCGGCTCAGTAACAGAAGCTGTTGCTCGCAAACGTACTTACCAAGACATGGGCGTGAACGTCGGCAAAGTGTCTTCGTTGTAGTCGACTGACGATTGAGCCATGGCTGAAAGTTAAGAATCGGGTGCTGCGAAGCTATAGACCACGACGCGTATTTAACGTATCCGGACGTTCATAATCTATTACAGAGATGAAATACGAAACACGCGGGGAAGGGCTAGATAATTCAGCAAGTGGGCAGCAAGGCTGTTTTCCATTTCATGAAAGAGACTTGCGGAATGATGATGCTCTGAATTGAGGATTATTTTGTAGCTGATCTCCGTGATTTGGGAAAGTAGACGAACAGGAATGGGGCATAAGTGTGTGGTCAGGTTACGCATTCAGAGTCACCGTTGGGTACAGCCGGGATTGATTATGTAAACTGTTCCGGCCTTTGAAAACGACTTACTACCGCCCTGAAATTTTTACTTTCACCACAAATCGGCTTTTGTATCCTGCCGTCGTGCCCGCAATTAAGCTTGCTTTTACTTTCTGAGCCACTCGGTGAAGAAAGCGATGGTTGCTCTTACGAAAACTACCTCGTTCGCGAGCATTCTGCTATGTATCGAGAGCCCAAGCAGGTCGGTCAATACGAACTAAGGCTATACCGTTGTACTTCAGGAAGGTGCAGCATCAAGGTGACAATAAAGTCAATTACCTCATATCTCCGAACCCTTCCAGACATCTATCGATATTCAGGCCTCAGGTTTCATACAATTGTACCACTGCTCCGAGTCCGTGCAAGAGAGCTTCCCTTGCTCCGTCAAGCTCACAGAACGCAAATATTCGGACCCGGTAAATATATTTTTGGACAAATAACATCCTTTAGACGTACTTCACGCAAGATTGCACATCTAGAAATGACAAGCCCTGATGGGAATGCAGATGCGACGTGTCGGTTCTGCGTAAGTTTGCCTCCATTTCATTCTCGATCCAGCTCTGACGTGATGGATGTCCCAATTACACTGTTTACAGAGAACCGTGAAAGTATTTAATAGCCCCTTCTTGTTTGTCGTGTCCCTCCGTCAATCCATTCAGAGGTATTCACAGACAGGCATCCATCCCAATGTCTGCTTTCTCCTTTTTCCGCGATAGTCCTGAATTCCAGCGCAGGAAGAACACCCCTTTCGCCCCCACGAAAGTCAGTTCTGGAACGCTAGCCTGAGTGTTCATTGTTGATTTTTCTGGTACCCAGGTCACCATTGGAGAACTTCATGCCAGTATCCCGAAGCACCTTTTCCAGAAGAGTACCTTCAAAGGGCTGCTCTATGTCGCGCGAGACATTATCTGTGCAGTCGTCATCTACAGACTAGGATGGCTCATCGATCCTTTCTCGCGAAACCTTGCGAGGAACCTCGGATTCCCTACAATGGTTGAAACTGGCGTCAAATGGTCCTTGTGGGCGATTTATTGGTATTGTCAGAGTGTAGTCCTCGCTGGGTGGTGGTGCATGGCTCACGAAGCCGGTCATGGTAATGTCTCTCCTCACCCTTGGGTCAATCACATCGTTGGTTTCTGTTTGCATACTGTTAGTCGACATTCATGTTCGATAGGTCTTCTCTGATGCGATTGTCGTTCAGTTTGTTCTCGCTCCTTTTTATTCTTGGAGGGCTTCGCACCATGCTCACCACAAGGCGACCGTATCCATTGAGCGTGACGAGAACTACGTGCCTCGAACGAGGTCCGATTTTGGTCTGCCTCCGGCCTCTACGGCGAAAGCCCAGGATTACCACGAAATCTTCGAGGAGACACCCATCTACACACTAGGTCGTATGCTGGTCATGCAGCTTGCCGGATGGCAGATATATCTGTGCATGGACACAATGGGAAGCCCCAGACACCCTGCTGGTACCAATGTAAGCCACTAGATCTTTCGTTATTGTGCGGTTAATAACACTTCACCATAGCATTTCACCCCTTCGTCACCGCTATTCAAATCTCATCAACGGCCTGGTATCATTGCATCGAACGTTGGGCTCACAGTCATGGTCTGTGTCCTGTATACCTGGACTCAGAAAGTAGGACTCTATGCTTTCATCAGGCTTTATTTCATCCCCTACATCGTAAGTATCGGCTCTGCATTGAAATATGCTATGGATTGAGACAGTTTGCTGTGATAGCTCCTGAACCACTGGATCGTCATGCTCACATACCTCCACCACTCTGATCCTACCGTGCCAATGTACCGCAAAAGGCAATGGTCATTCGTTAGAGGAGCAATCTCTACAGTTGATCGCCCTCTGCTTGGATGGGCCGGTAGAGTATTCTTCCATAATGTGAGCCATGACCACGTATGTCGTTTCTTGTTCTCTTCATATTCGCACCTGATGTCAAGTCATTCTTCCCGACAGATTGCACACCATCTTTTCTCGTCTATTCCATTCTGTGAGTGGTCTTCTCCATTTCTTTCACAGAAAGCTGACGCAGATTGAATAGATAATCAGCCTCTCGTGACTGAAGCAATTAAGAAAATCTTGAAAGACGATTATAATTACGATTCAACAGTCAGTTCTTGCTTCTCTTTGGTGCCGATTTCTAATGAAGAACTAACTGGCATATTAGAATTCTTTCCGTGCCCTGTACCGTACCTTCACTCAATGCTGCTTCATCGAGGACGAAGGTGATATTGTATTCTATAAGAATCAGAATGGAGAATCGGCTCGAGCGCTCGCAGAGGATGCATTGAATCATCCGACAGTAACTGCTAATGCTTGGAAGGATGATAATAAGGATATGCAATAATAGTTGACAGTCTCAGTTCTTTCAGATACTGTCGGCAAACAATACAGACTTCTTCCTTTGGTTACTACATAGTAACAGCCCGGTCAACCCCATTCACAGATATGAAAAGCTAGAAGACTAATGATATTTAATACGCGAGCTGAACTGTTTTTGGTCACAGTCTCGAATTTCAAGAAAGCCGGCCTACATATGTAATTTTTCCATCCCATGATGATGCTGATATATGTACTTATCCGGTCTGGCTTTACAATAACCTTTCAGAATTTTTCTCGCTTTTCGCAACCAACGACGGAAGACCGATCACAGAAAATTTGAAGAGCTCATGATCTGCTTCTCATTCATAAGTGCCAATCAAACAGAGGACATCAAACTATAAGGGGCAGACTGAGACATGCTATAGCCCTATCATCTGCTATCATCGCCTGTAACTTTCACAAGTCCCTGGTCAGTGGCCGCGGTTGAGTCGCGGCTGACCGTCTTTTACCGTTCACCGTTGTACCGATAAGCAGAACTGTTTCGTCGGGTACTTCGTTTTATTGAAATGCACTGTACTATGTAAAAGACTCATTGAGACAGAAAAGGTTCCCATCACGAAATTGCCCGCAGTGGCTTCAAGCATGAAGAATGCTCAGAGGCGGTTCATGAGTCAGTAAACGGTGGCACTATATTGAGGGCCTGAGTCCGTTAGTGCATGAGTGTATCCAGGACCAGAGCCTTGTGCTCAAGTGCCACAGTGAGTCATATGCTGTTTAATTGCTGCGCTGAATTGTACATGAACCATTAGGTTGTGTCTTGCCTTTCTCTTTTTTGATTTGCAATCATGGACAATAATTCTCAGCTGGTCAGCCTGTACCTAACCGTCATTCCCCCTGTCTTAAACATATGGTTGAACGTTCGTGCCAGTTCATGCGCCCTTGACATACCAAATCACCGACCAATTTCTGATAAGGAATATTTGTTGGGATATCAAGTTGTCGTGCTCACCCGGGCATTATGGGTATTCCCGATTACCTGCTTTATTTTTCCTTTCGGCCTTATCCTTGCTTTATTCTTTTCTTGCTTTGTATGTAATTATTATATATGTAGCTAGAAATGCAAATAAAATCCCCTGCGTGTTTGCCAGGATCTTCTGCTAAATCCCGAGTAGTGCTGTTGAAACCGCTATTCTAACAATATTGATCATTCATTTGTTATACACTCATTGATTTCAATTCAGCCTTACAGTGGCTGCGCATGCAAAAGTACAACCAGTTTTGTTTGAACTGCATAGATAATACAGATTATCCAGGGATGTTCCTGGATATGGGGTCATCCCTCTCCAAGGGTGTCTGTGGTTCTTTGAAGGTATACCTGGATTTTGTTTTCTGTGGCTAGTTGTCTGAGAACATTATATTGTGCAGGATATCCCAGGATATCCCATCTCATAATGGTAAGTTCACAGTCAATAACAGGTTGAAATAGTCTTTTCAACTTATGTATATTAATAATAGTAACAATAATGAACAATAGGCAATTCTAAAGAACAAATGAATAAGAAGATCTGTCTAGTTGAGGTGTGTATAGCAGTGAATAGCACTTTACATATACATTACATATCATGAACCTTTGGATAGATTTTCAGCAGTAAATCCTAGAGTTTTTACACAAGTGAATACTTATGACAGAGGTTTGAATAGATTTGAAGCTTAGGCATGATGTAAATTTTGTATTATTACTACATTGGTCCTCAATCACAAATATCACAAGTAGTGCAAGTAGATTAAACATCTTAAAGTGGCTATTTTACATGTATATTACATGTCACTGATTATTGTAGATGGTATATATTACCTAGTCCATTTCTTATGGTATAGCATTCTCCATCTCTATAAATAAGAATCTGGAGTCACTGCTAGGTTCAAGAAGTTCCAGGTTGGTCAGCTTTTGACATTGAAGCTGTTATCAATAGACTACTATGTGTTAATCTAGTCAAATACATAATTGTTGAGACTGCATATAAAGCACTTGAGATCTTCTATCAGACTACTGAAATATCATATAGATATAAATATAGAGGCCTTTGAGAATATATGTTCCCAGGACCATTACCTGAGTTATATCCTGACAGTAACAAATTGTATTTGTTATACGAGTAATTTGCTGACTGTGAACAAGATAAGGCAAGATCACTGTGACTGGTATGGAGATAAGATAAATCAGCAAATAAATCTCATGAGGATCTTGGAAATGGAATTGGTGCCCAGACGGATGACAGGTATCAGAGTCATGTCCAAGTAGTAGGACACAGAAGCCTGAGCATAGAAGCAATTCCAGTATACAAGGTAGACCAGGTCTAAGTGAACAATTCAGAGGAGACCCAACCATACCACATGGAGCATGGCTCCCAGAGCAACACTCACTGAGGGACAAATCTGAATTGAGAAATAGACTGGAACCAAAACCCCAAACAGAGTCATGTGAGGAGATAGGAATCTGTGTTTGAAGTTAAAGAAGAAAGGTGAAGATGAATATGAGAAAGGTCAGGGAAAGGAAGGTGTGGATGAGAAGATATGAAATGACAATGACAATGAATATGAGGATTAGGATCAACATCAGAATGAGAATGAGGATGATAATGAGATTCAGAAAGCAAGTTGACAAAGATCACAACACCAAATGTTGTGACTGCCTGTCTTGTTGCACAAGTCTCCACTAGAAGGTTGCTTCTGTGTCCAGGATGAAGACAAGAGAGAAGCATCTGAAGAGAGGGAATATGAGATGAGGTGAGTACAACAAGCAGAAGGGATGATAACACATGAAGACTCAGGTACTTGGACCAGGCCAAGCCAATCATAAAATGTCCCATAACTAGCACTTGTGCTCTCTTTCCTTATCTTACACTTATGCTAGCCATTCTCAAGCTCATGTAGCTTTAGCTGGTGCTTGGCTTAAAACCATAGATATTTGCTTATAAGATCACTGGAAAGACATGACATATCAACATTCAATATTCAATTACTAGCGTAGTCTGCCAATACCTTGAAAAGCCTGCATATTTCTATGGGCAGCTTCAAGAATTATCAGATGTTATGTCTTTGACTAAACTAACATATAGTGATACTAATATTGCAGAGCTTCAACTTGATATGAAATCTGCATCTAGTAGTTGTAAGCAGTCAACATCTCAGTCTCTCACTTTTACATCCTTGAAGCTAGATGACCTTTAGAAATATTGGATGATGATGGAAGGGAATTGGAAAAGCTGACTTTACATCAGATCAATCTTCAAATTCAACGAACGAAAGTATCGTCAGGAAACAGTCGAGTAAAATACAACACCCAACTGCAATTGGTATGCACCGATATAGGTCGCTGATTTTACATTGGTGAATAAAGAAGGAAGGAAAATGAATTGCATAAATCTGGAAAAGGACAACCGAGCGATATGGCCTATATCATCATGGAAAAGGACAACCGAGCGATATGGCCTATATCATACATACGACTCATTAACAAGGGACGGGAATGTAGATCTTTTGAGGTTGCGTAATGATTTCGAGAAGATTGGGCAGGCAAAGTTAGAAAAATAGAATTGTGAGTTAAATCGTCAAACACATGAATAGTAAGATGGTGCAAGCAAGCAAAGTGATTTATGAAGGAAGATGGCAGTCGTAAATTAAGATGAATAGGTAATCGAGTTCGTAGAATTCCTGGGTTCATGAACGGTTTAGATAACCCCAAATCTAAAGTGGAGAATACTTGGAGCAAATGAAAGTAAAAGCGGTGTGAAAAGTCTGCAACAGCCATTCTTAGCGCTTATGATAACCACGACGACACGAGCCCCAGAACTTTGAAAAACCCAAGTAAGCACCCGCCAGATATGATGGGTAGAGTGAGGTTGTCGTCGAGCGAGCCAAGGTCTACAAAGAAGTGGAGATCAATCAACAAGATGAACGAACAAGGCGCAAGATGATGGATGAGTCGAACCTAGAGCTTCTGCAACGCCACTGATCAGCCCCGCACAAGCGGCTATCAAACTGATACCGAACCAACCACCAAATCCACCGAACGCCTCATCGGCACCAGGGCGAACGCCACCATCCCACCACCAGGTTACATCATTTGTTTGGGAGCGCATGGGCGCTATGCAGCCCCAAAAACCGACGGCGACACACGCGCCAGTAATCGAGGCAGCGATGAAGCCTGCGAGGGACTTTCTTTGCGCAAGAGGAAGTCGGAGAACTGGTGTGCGCGAAGGCAAACGGGGAGTCATAGACCCCCACATACGACCGATGGTCGAGGCAGCTGTGTCGGCCCAGGAGAGACTGTACGAAGGAAGAGTGAGCAAAGACTTTGGAATGAGATGGAATTACTTGCATTAGGATAGCTACAGTCGCCACGTCGAGAGGGTAGAACGTAAGCGCGAAATTGACGCCTATGATATACCATATAACTCCGTTCGTTGTGTTCTAAAACCCGATTGTCAGAGAATGACGCGAGGGTACGGAGAGTAATTTTGACACCTTCTCGCTCTCTCGCATGAGAAATCCTAAGAAGCGCTCATAGAGGCGCGCAAAGGGAGGATATCTTAGGCGGAGAAAATCTGCCGGTGCGATGACTGCTAGAGCACTCCAAAGCACATAGACTACAGTCTGTGGAGAACCTTCGGAGAGATATAGATATATAGTAAAGAAACCTAGCGGCAGCGAAGAAAAAATGGAATGTGTGAGGGCGCTGGATGAAGAAATGAAACCAACAACGCACCAATAGATGAATGTAACACTTTTCTAGGGATTTCCCAATCTATCTTCTTCTTGTCTAGTGCTTTCGTGGAAGAGGAGGCCTTTGAAGGTAAAGAGCTATTTGCATGTCCGTTGACAAGCAGCTCGTTGGCAACTTCGCTCTCTTCGGCCTCCGTTCTCAAAGGCGTCTCTTCTCTACTGAAATCCTTCTCCTCTCGCTCCCGTTCGCTATCGTTATCGTCCATGTCTATCTCGATGATATCAAGGTGTCCAAGCCCCTCGAGTCTCCTGATGACTTTGCGAGTGATGTTCTGCACGCCCTTTGGCTCGGGCGATAAAGGAACCGCGGTGAATGGAATTCTGGGAGATGGTGAACGTTTGCTACTACCGAGACTAGCGATATGGGGAGTTATTATCGTCGTTTTTGTCGTGGCTAAGGTCGTTATCGGGGAAGAACCTGCAAGGCGAGCTGAACGTCGTCTATCTAGTGCCGGGCTCGAATGCTGATCAACGGTCGAAGAGCTAGACATCAGGGTCGTACAATGTTGCAAGTCGAAAAAATCCTGCTGCTGCTTCCAGCAACGTTGAGGGCAACACAGTGACGACGAGCGCAATGGAAGATGGACAGTTGGGCAGGGGTTTTGTTTGAAGGCTTTAGGGTGAGAAACTGAGCCTTCCTTGTTTGGCAAATTTCCGGCCGACCGAGCTACCAAAATGGGGCCCAACGGCCGGCTTCACGAAGTGGCGCACGCGATCAGTCGACTCGATTCTGCCTTGCTTTCCTTGCTTATCGACGGTATACAGAGCGTATAATGGAAAACTGGACAACAACCGTGGTATACTCGATATAAAAAAAATTGTTATCAGGAGCTATATGCGATCACGCTAGCCTAGCTGGAAACTTGAGCAGAGGTGCGAGGTGCGAGGAGGAAACTGGCCGCGCAGTGCCAGGATTGCGTTGCGGAACTACATACTGGTCTTACTGCATATGTACATCATTCAAAATCCCTTGTCAAGTTTTATTCTGAAAAGATAGATGTGATTCAAAAACATGCAACAAAGTTCCTCATCAACTCTTGTTCCCCAATAGATAAATGGACTCTACCATGCAAGAACTGGGGCTTCACAAACCTTTTGCCATGGACTCAGAAGGTTCAGTACTGTTTGTTTATACTAATTGGTGGAACAGGCTATGTTTAAGCATCCTCAGTGTGGTGCAGTCTGTGTAGTGGCCTGGGATTCCTTGCAGATGAGGTCATTCAGCTACTTACTGAGGGAATGCAACAAATCCATCTGGCAAACTGTGCATGAGTAGCAGCAGATTCTGAATCTACTGAATCAGCATTCTTTGATTAAACTACCATGCCTTTCCAGTGATCCACATAGCTAACATCAGCATGATGATAAGCTGACTTGTGAGATCTAGCACTTCCATCAGGAAAAATGCTCTGAACTTATGGGTCATCTATAGATACTCTGAGGTTAATTTTGACCACTTAGGCTTGGATCCACAAAGTGAAGTAATATCTGGAATAACCTCAGGTGTGTCAACTGAGGTCTCCTCAGGTTACCTCAGGTCTAGTGGGTTTGTGGCTCAGGTCACCAGGCCAATTTAAGATGACCTTAGGATTTCTAGGCTTTCAAGGTATTACCTCATTTTGTATCAAACCTAGATGATCTAGAGAGCTTAGGTGCATTTTAATTGACCTTAGGCAATTCCTAGTATTATGTACTTTTCTGATGCTCAGATGTCAGGCAGGAGTCATTCAATTTATTGCAATAAAAATCATGAGATCCTCTGTTCTTTGTTGTAATATGTTCATATAACAGAATTTGACTGAATCTCCAAAACAAAAGTTCATACCTGTTCATCATGATAGTCATACTGAGATGACCTGATATTAGGCAGAGTATCTCTTGTGCATATGGCTTCATGACTCCAAAGAAATGTTGGGTCCACTAGTATCTGTTGCTGATGATACTGTCTTACAGGATCACTTGGTCTCAATAATAAAGCACCCATTTTCTCTTGAAAGACCCTTCAATCCACATAGAAAGCATGACAATACTGGATCTGACTCTTGGACCACTTCTTATTGGATTGACTATAAGCATCTTTTTGTTTGGTGCAAGTACTATAACACCTCCTAGGGTGGTGATACCCCAAGAGGCTGAGAGCACAGCAGAGAGGAGAGAGACTAGCAGAAACTAGCAGAGAACAAATAGCTTAGAAGTCCTTTTATCAGCCCCAGATGAGTTTTATCCCTTCTATTGAGAGAACTACGCAAAATAGAGGCTAAATAAAGACAAGAAACTTAAGTATTACATAAAACATACTAGTGACTCATGTCCCAGCCTGTTACAAGTACAGTACAGCTTAGTGGATATTTCCTGTCTCTAGCAGGTCGTTGACTTTGTTAGATGTACTTGTATTAAAGGATAGAACAGTCTTTAAATTTTTGGTATTCTTTTACTATCTCTTGCAATTTGATATACTGAGGTATCATATACGTTTCTTGAAGGCTATTTCTGCTTGGTAACTATGTTATTTCTTTATCAAAGTATTCACAGAGATTTTCATACAGGGTTATTGATATTGCACAGTGTATTCTGCCCACATATGGAGTGCATGGGGATCTAGTCATCTTGTTTGGCAATTTGGAAATATTACGCAAGATTCCAACCATGTTGTTTACTTGGTGATCTACCTCCTCTGCTGAGTTGAACTTTCTTTCTTTTTTGAGTAGGTGGAAAGTAGAGCAATGACATTAAGTCTTGCTTGCCTTTCTATTAGCTGATTGTGTTGGAAACTCTACTGCATGTATTGTTGCAATGCTTGATACAAGTCAAGATATCCAAACAATCTTGGACTGACTCCATGGGTGATTACTGCAGTGTGTATTCTGTTCAACTGGCTGTTTTCTCTGATTTATAAGAGAATTGTTCTCAACAGGTCTTGATTATTGGTTGAGTGTATGTTTGAAATATTCACAGCTGTAATTTCAATTTGATTTGTTGTACTTAGGAGCCTTTCATCATTTTAATAACTGTTATTTTGACAACAAAGTTATTGATGCAACAAAACAGCAATGACAAGGTAAGGTGTTTCTGCACCAAGTCTACAATTAACCTGAATGTGCTTTTCTAGCACAGCCCATCTCCATCTCCTTGATATCAACCTGTTTTGTGTACTTGTGAAAATAGTGTACCAAGATTCTCTTTTCTAGATAATGCACAACTACATACTTTGAACTTACGATTACAGATTTTGTTCATCCCAAAACGTGTCCTGTTAACTGGTAAAGGTATAAGTAAACAAAACTTCCTAGATCCAAATTCAAAGATTCAAAGATGCAGTATAAACTGTAAACTGTATTCCAAGATCTAAAAACTGTAAACTGTAAACTGTAAATTGTATTCCAAGATCCAAATCCAGATTCAAATCGAAATCCAAGAAACCACAAACAAAACAAATAGACTTTTTGCGTAGAAATGAGATGGATAGAATGTACAAGAGAGAGACTGTGTGTGTGTGAGTGTGTGTTGGGGTAGACACCAGTCATTGATGTGGTGTAACAACGAGAACATGGAACAACAGATAATCAGAATGAGGACTACACAGAACGAAACAAAAAGAGGGAGAGGGAGAGGAGCACTCCTAGATGTAGCGAAACGAAAAAAAAAAAAAAAAAAAATAGAGGTGGTGATCGCGCTAGAAATCGAAGAACGAATCCAATTGGGACGTGGGATCTAGGGAATGAAATAATAGATGGGTATAGAGTAGCGTATCTATGAAACGAAACCGGAAGTGATAGTATAGTGCTTGCTTACTTCCAAACGAACGGAGGATGGGAGGGGAAGTACTTTACAGCGCGAGTATGGCATGGCGGAACACGTCAAGTGCTCACCGCCCACCACCTCGAGAGAGAGACAAAGAGAAAGGGACAGGGACAGGCATCCTCGTCCCACTCCCACCACCAGACGCAGACCTATAGACCATCCCTGTTCCTGTCCTAGGTTTCGGTTTCGTATTCAAGTGGGGGCTGGTGGTTGGACGATGAACATTGTTCGGAACATCACCATCACCATGCACCGCATACGCAGCCACACTAGGCGTCCCAGGTGCAGACCTAGTAGACCTAGTCACTCCCACACTGGTACCAGTACCAGGTAATCTCAACCTACTCCCCAAACTCGAACTAGTACTTGATCTCGAAGGACTCCGTTTCGTTGGTCCGGCAGCGGCGGGAACAGGTACGGCAACTTGCCCTCTAGTACTCATACCAGAACGACTACCTAACCTCGGTAATTGAAGTTGTCTAGGTAGATGTGTGGTCGAAGTCGAACTTGACGTCGCCACCTCCGCCACCTCCCTCACTGCACCCCCGGGTCTCCTAATACTCCCAGTCTTAGGATTAGGTAAAGGCGGCAGCACTTTGTCCATATTCCTCTCGACACCAAATCCAAAACCAAAACTCCCCTTTCTCTGACCTTGGATATACCCCGGCGTGGGTGTACCGGAACCATCCTGGACGTCACCCTCACCATCATAATCCCTAGGGGTGACAGGCAATGGAATGGAAACGGACGAAGCGGTAGACGAAGGGGTCAAGGTGAGACTATGATATTCGTCCGTAGGAGCGTGTGCGGACCTCGCAGACAGTCTGGGAATAGACACCGCAAGACTCGGACTCGACTCCGCGCTGGTACTCGAAACCGTCCGCGGAGACCAAGAAGTGGGAGGGGGTAAAGGCGGAACAGTGCCCCTCGATCGCGATTTTCCTTTCGCAGCAGAGCGGAATGGATTCTCATCCGACTGACGAAGATTCCCATACGACTTTGATCGAAGCTGGGAACGAATGGAAGCAAGAGAACTACTCCTCGATAGATTGAGGGCCGAAAGACGACGGGTAAGTGGGGACGGTGCATCTTCATCTTCACTGGAAAAACGTTGAGACTAGGAAGGATGGCCACAAACAGTCGTACTAACCTATCACTCCACCCCAACCCAGTCGTAAGACCAATGCCACCTCTCAACAATTTGCCATCTTTGTGTCGCAATCGTCGAGATGTAGTGTCACGTGAGTCTTTCCAGAGACCAGAACGGGTTTGGGTTGAGAATGTAGAGTCTGTGGAAGGTGTTGTGTCACTGTGATCATGGATGACGCAGACTACGTCGTACGTACCATTCGAAAAAACACTCAACATACTCCCAGGTCTCCCACCAAGTTCCTCTCTGACTGAATCAGTAGTACCAGCACCCGCCGCCCCAGGCAAAAGTTTAGAGTTGGGTGAGAGGACGCCGTCACGGAGCATGAGGTGTCTGTGATAAGGTAAATGTCTTGCGATATCGAACGCAAACGTGTACACTCACGGTAAAGGCGTATGTAAATCCAAACTCGAATCTGAATCGTTTCCTCCTTCGTCCAGCCCATATAAATCCCTATCGTCGTCGTGATCATCCAAACGACGTATTCGTCCACGAATACGCTCCACAGACCTCGACCTCGACCTCGACCTGGAACGGGAACGCGAACGTGACCTCGACTGTCTCGGCCGTCTACCCCTGCTGAACATCGGCTCACTCCGTCTCGGGAACAATACACTCCCAGAACCCGTCGTCGTCGTAGCAGTCGAAACAGACCTGGCGCGCGAGCGTGTCGTTGAACGGGCGCGTGTTGGACGAGGGGTGTGGGAAAGGAGAGTTTGGATGTCCGGGGAGGGTATTCGTGGTGGTGTGGGGGTGGTGGTTGCTAGCGCTAAACGGTCACGATGAGATCGACTTTTACTCCGTTCAGAACGGAGGTGTCGGTGGATTGTTTTGGGTGAGTGGCATTCATCGACCAAAGCGACTTGACCTGCTGAAATTCGTTTTTTGCGTTTCAGACTTGGTTTTGAAGAGGCGAGGTCGTCGACGTCTTCTTCCGAGTCCGCGGGTGGTAAGTCGTTCATTGAGACATCTGAGAGACGCGCAGTCAACGAGGTCGCGTTTGGAGGATTGAAAGACGTAGGAGGTGATTTGAGTTTTGTAGTAAAATTCAAAGGTTTCGGGGAGAGTGTGCATCCACCCGTGATACTCGTACCACGGTCGAGGTCATCTTCGATATCGGAAGGAGGCATAGGTGAGATTGATAGACGCATACGGGTAAGTTGAAGTTCGGGTTCTTCTTCGAGAAGGATACCGCCGTAAGGAGGGTGAGATGTATCGAGAGAGGGTGGACGTCGGGGTGGACGACCTGGAGTGGGGTCTGGGATTGGGGGGAGCGGTGAGGAGGGTGGTTTCGATGGGGGTGGGTTTGGTGGATGTTGGCCATGGGAATGAGGGTGGGCATGCGAGGAAGACGGTATGAATGAAGGTGGCGCTGGGAATGATTCGAGGAGACTTGGACAGTTCATTGTCGAGTGTCTGCTCTGCTCTGATCTCTCTACTCTGATCTCCTCTGCTTTACGATGCTCGCTGGGAGCTGCGAACACCGTGGAGGGGAGACTCGAAGACGAAGACGAAGACGAGTAAGGAACGATGGTGGAAAAGTAAACAATAGCAACTAAAGACGATCAGGGTAGGTGACTAAGCCGAAAATTAAATAATTCGGTGCATTTGAAATTTCTTTAATTGAGATGACTGCCAGTTAACATTCAACCCCTGGTGACGATGAAGTGGACTTTGCGGTGTACCGTCTAGGTATGCTGAACGTTCATGCCAGAGATAAAGGTATGTACGTGGATGGAACACCGGGATCGGAAGGTCACAGGGGTAAGTACAGGAAGCGAATGAATGAATTGTTGCGATGGATACCTTCAGGATACCTTCAGGATACCTTACTCAGAAACTCGAGCGCTCAAGGCGTCTTCAAGCGGTGGCTCAACGTCAACGTACAACGTAACCTCAGGCAGGATCAATGGATCGACGTAGTAGGGTCCTGTATGTAGGGTCAACGTAGGGTAACCCCACAACACAACGCAATGACAAGTGCCGCTTGCTCGGAGTCGGAGGGATCCTGGCCTGGCCTTATCGATGAGGTTCAAACGTTCAACGTTCAATACTAGAACTTCCAAGTCAGAGACTCGGAGTGTTAGTGCGAACATCGTGACTGAGGGTGCATTGCACTCGAATCGCACAGTTCTTCAATAGAGGATACTGGATATATGTGCGGTGTATCGGCCCTCGTCGTCCGAGTCATCGTACATACGAATATTTCAGTCCCTTTCAAGTGCTTGTAGGGTAGGTCCATGTCCCGTACGTTAATGAGAGCCTGTACTACTCTGTTGAGGTTAAGTTCATGGGTCTGACAGAGCCCAAAGGGGTTCTTTGATGAATTTTCAATACGGAAGATTGAGTGCAGCGCTCACTCACCGGCACCGCGCCTCATCGCGGCCATCCATCCAACTATTCATCCGAGTTCAAGCAGCCAAATCACACTGGCATCAAAAGCAGAAGAAGAGGAACGACATTTTCGAAATAACGTATCCCACGGTCAGATCATGATCATATCTTTTCTATGATGCTTCTGTGTTCTACTCTCACTCCACATACGCTCAATACACATGAATCGAAACTTACTCTGGCATGTGTATCTGGGCACACGTGCAAGTAAGTTTCGAGCCGTTCACTAGACCCAAAGTTTGATTGTACGTTAAGTAATAACTTGAAGAACTTGAATGGGGTGCACCGTCAATATGTACAATACATCCAATCATAAGAATTACACCACATTTACCAAACCAAGAACCAGAATCAAAACAGCAGAAAATTACTCGCAAAACTCCCATCAATCAATTAACCCTCAATCTTCCCATCATCAAAAACACCCCCATCAACCTCAGTTCTGATAACCCTACTCATCTCAATCTCAATGTTCTTCCGGATTGAGGTTTGCTGCGTAATTCCAAAACTTGCAGTTCCAGTTGTTAGAGTACCACCTACTACTAGTGAGCTTTCAGGGTAATTTGATGCCAACGATATGACAGGGTTTTTGCTGGTGCTTTCTTGGAGGAGTTTACGTGAGTTGAGGCTGGGGTTTCAAGAGTAAGTATGTTTGTGTGCTGTGTTATGGTGTGAGGAAACTGAAAGAACATACGTTGCTAAGAGGCAGTTTGCAAATACTAGATAATAGAAGATGTTAGTATGGGTTGTTTGGTTTAGGGAGATGATATGAACCTCGAGGTGAGATTATGTATACCCCAATCCAGATAACTGGCATGTATTAGGATTAGCATTGTGCTACATAGAAGAATTGGTTTCTTACAGTTGCCCTTCATAGTTAGAAAACATATGGCTGTAGCAGTAGCAACCACACTAAAGTACTGTCAATTACTACTGAAAAGCTTCAACTGCATTTATAATACCTCGTCAATAACCCACTCTCTAGACCACAAATCAAACTTTATTCCACATGATATTAAATATAAACTCACCTAAAGTCCATAGAATCATGATATCAAGAAGATGAGCTGTACTATTGTGCTTTTAGTTGTTATGTATGATGTGGAGCAAACAAGTATGGATTATACCTTTTCAGAGCAGTCTTGCGCTGTGTGAACAGCTTTGTTGCTAAAACCAAAGTAATGAGAACATCTGCTGCTGCACCTGGAGAAAGTGTAAGCATCTTTTATGGAAGATGAGAAAGCTGTGAACCAATAATTAAGCTCTATGAATAACATTATGAATGAGTGAGATGAATTGAGAGTGAAACAAAACATACAGCACTGATAATTCCATCAAGCCTCTTCAATATCACCTCAAGACTCAATCTATCTGTGAGACATGCACCAATAACACTTGCAACAAAGTTCCCAATGAAACGAGTTAAAGAGAGAAGAATGAGGAATAACATGATTGCTGTACTATCAGTGAACTTCCAGATCTATCACACAAAGAAGAACTAAGTACAATGAATGCTATGTAAGTGAATTAACATACTCGGAAGATGAAGAATCCTTGACTCAGTAATGCAGGAAATCCACCAATGATAAGTGAGATGTACATTGGTATTGGCATTTTGAGGAATACTTGAGAGTTGTTGAAGAGAGTGACCAGATCTTTGTAGATACCAATTGTGATGAGGATTGCATGGACTAGTTCTGTCACCCTGAGAGAGTCTGGGTGTAAGGATGGAAAATTGCAAAGAAAGAGAGCATACCAGATGAATATAACCTAAAATAAATGAGGTTGTTTGAAATGAGTAAAGAATTTAGATGGAGAAAATTATACCAGTGATTTGAGCATCTTTTTGTCATTTGGAAAGTAGTATATATATAGGTGTGTCTGAAATTAAAAGGTTTGCCAATGTTGTATGTGAGATAAATCTGTTACTGACCTGAACTGTAGTTACACCAAATAGGAAGATACTGATTGTGAACCCAATGAGAAATGGACCAAGTGTAACATCCAGAAGTGCCATTATTACTTTGTAAAAGTGGGACACTGCAAGTGCAGGTAGATTGAGTTCATATATGAAGTGGTGAATGTTGATGTATCATTTGTGAGTTGATTATATCAAGGAATACCCCAGATAAAGATAGAAGAGTGATCCTTGTTTGATTGAGTAGAATGTAAGGGCTCAGTTAGAGTATGCGGTGTTGTTTGTAAGTATAGAATCAATGATATTTCAATGATTTGTTCCTTGAAGCTGATCAGGATCTGTTGGGTGGACAGTTAACAGTGATTTGAAATTTGATAATATCTATGTGATGTAAATTCTACTGTCAGTATCTGGTACTGTTTGTTATAGGCAGTAGTAGGAACAACACACTGAGATATATACTACTTGAACCTATAATCAATACAGGATCAGTTCCATCTCTATTTAAGTGATTAATTATATCTGGTATAGGAAGGCAGGGACGCTGGCAAGTACAAGTGATAGATACATCATACACGGAATCTTCAGGAAAATCCAAGGATCACCAAAAATATAGATCACTATGGTCATCAAGCCTTCAAGCTTCAAGGCACACTGGCCAAGATTGATGAGTGTGAACGAGTGCTGAACGTACAAGTAACAATAAACTTGAATTTGATGATCAACGAACCAAATCAGGACTGATATTGAGTACACATGCCAGGCAAGGCGACACGATGGCTTGATGGCTCGGTGTGAACGCGATCGCTCCTTTACAGTCACTGTCCACAGGCAGATCTGTCTCTACCTCTACCGGTATTTGGTATCCCCTTCAACATGTTCTCGGAAGAGCTAAA